>JAJIZL010124711.1:396087-412255 GCA_023969395.1 Amblyomma maculatum
AACGGCCGGTGAAATTCAGTTCGATATATCGAACGGCCGGTGAAATTGAGTTCGATATATCGAACGGCCGGTGAAATTGAGTTCGATATATCGAACGACCGGTGAAATTGAGTTCGATATATCGAACGACCGGTGAAATTGAGTTCGATATATGACGCGGCTTTCCTATACTTTTACATGGGATTTTCAAGGGGATATGCTGCGAGTTCGATATAACCAAAATTCGATATATCCGGGTTCGATATAACCGGGTTCGACTGTATTCTGATTCCAAAACTCTTCTACATGCAAATAGTTTTTGATACAGCAAAGAAAGCATGCCTTTTGTTTGGAGGAGCCTTGGTAATTAAACGTAAGACCTTGTGGAGATTACTATTTCTGAATGATCTAGAGTCGCCAAGGAGTGCAGTAAGCATATATGAGTATTCTAGGATAATTTGGATGAAAGTTACAGCTCTTCAAACTTGAACGAGAAAATGTTTTGGAAACTCAAATTATTTATTTTGAAAATTTTCTTAACCAAACAGTGGTTTAGTGTAAATATTATTGCACAGCTGATGAGTTTATCTTCCTAGCAAAAATAGAACCATAGAAATAGTTGATAAAGAACCAGAGATATCGCTCCTCCAAAATGTCCAATGTGTCAAAAATGAAATTTTGAGAAATAAAGAAAAGCGTATTGGCAAATTTTTTTAACCACCAAAGCTAACAGTAACTCAATAAAGTGGGCTCTGACTGGCTTCCAATGTCTGTGAATTATTTACCATCGATATAATTGCCCTCAAAAGAATGAAATTGGCGGCAAATGGAACGTACGGTCCGGAGGCCACCACCAAGACGAGTGCGTTTGCATTGTGACCTCCACAAAAGTTGGTGCTAGGTTCTGGCACGTAATTGCCATTCTCACGTTCATGCTGTAAAAGCTGTCGGCCTGCAACTACAGTCAACGACCAATGTTTCGGACCCTCTAGGGAATGCAAAAACGTCCGAAAATTCAGGCAGTCCGAAAAAATGAATGCATGAAAAAGACTTACCATTTTACAAATATTTCTTGGATCAAAACAGTCAAGGATGAGGTATTAGGCTTCCGAAACACCAAAGCATAAAAAAGTGCTGTTCAAAAACTCTACGCAGCCAGCATGCATCACGGCAGCCGGCGTTACTGCTGCAGTGTCTTAAAGAACTTGTCGATCCTTGTTTGGACGGCGTTCCGCTTGTATGCGATCATATTCGCCTCGATTTGAGCAAATCATGTCAGCGCTGTACACCAATGAAAGCGTGAGCAATGCTCTTGTCAACTCTGCGCTCGTAGGCGCCAACCACCCTGTCAAGAAACACTAAGAACAGTGCTTTTTTTGTGTGCGTTTGTGTGGCCACTATTTATTAACCAACACGTAAGGGACACTAATACGTGCGTTTCCAGTTGTCTGTGACCTCGTGTCTTAAGCGTAACCAAACATGAACTGCCGTATTCGTTTGCAGAGCTGGAAAAAGACACCAAAAGGGCTGAAGGGTAGAATTTAATGCCGAGCTACGTGCCGTAGGAGGTGCAGTCTGGTCCCCTCCACCTTGTCCATTTTGAGGGTGACCAGTTCTAGGGCGGTGTTCATTTTTGACAGAACCACCTCATGGATGAGGAGGAGGGAGAGGATGAAGACGAGAGGCCTAGGGGAGCTGTCTCTACGATCGAGGCGGAAGACTTTGGGGGGGAAGAAGGCCAGTGCCAGCTGCCACCGGCTCTGCCATCACCCCCGCCGCCGCCGCTGCTGCTGCGTCGGAAATCTTCACCAGTTCGTGCTGAACCCGAAGATGTGAAGCTGCACGCTCTGTCCATCGAGCCAAGGCCACCCTCTGCCGAGCACAAGGGCAGGAGGCCAGGTGGGCTTCGATCGCTGTTGTGACAGTGTTCTGACATGGCATTCAGGCTTCAGTCTCATAGCTTCGAAATAAACGTGGACGTAGCTGCTTCAGCAGGCTGTGACAGTTTGCTTGCCCACAGAGCGTATATTTTAGGGGTGTGTGGATACTGAAATCTTTTAATACAAATATAGGAAATAAAATATTGCCT
The DNA here is from genome assembly GCA_023969395.1 of Amblyomma maculatum. Taxonomy (NCBI): domain Eukaryota; kingdom Metazoa; phylum Arthropoda; class Arachnida; order Ixodida; family Ixodidae; genus Amblyomma; species Amblyomma maculatum. The sequence goes on from JAJIZL010124711.1 coordinate 398,156, forward strand.
TTGAATGTCAAATCAAATAGTATTGAATGTCTGATCAGTGAAGAAAAAAATGGAATATTGAAGAAAAACAAGACTAACAATGTTCGCTAATTTCAGAATTTGCGTTGGTGTTCGAAAATAAAATTAAAATAGAATTGTGCAGAAGTTGAGTATGAATTTCATACAGCGTCCTGTATATCAGGAAGGACATGCATGAAACCTGGTACAGCAGATACAGTGAGACCTCGTTATAACGTTATAACAGTTAAAAAATCTGAAAATAGTTCGCTCTTTCCATAGTTCGTAATATAAAATTTCGTAGCAAATACATGCAAGAGCACCAATATTCAATTGGAGAGGGCACAGCAGCTCTGAGGGTGCCTACTTGGGTCACGTCCACTTATTTACGCGCAAAGAAGTGCGTTATCGCGGCCTGCTTTTTTATGTTGATCGCGTTTCATATCATGCCCTGTCTCTGTTCCACAGTTTGCAAACACTCAACAAGGGCAAACCCACTGCTCTCAATAGCACTGCAGTCTCTGCGCAGTAAATCCAATGCAGCAAGCGCTTCTTGTGAAGTTGGAATGTTCTCATCGTCTGCAGCGTCAGCCTGAGCTTCGTCTGCGGGATATTCAGAAACATTCCACAGCGATTTCGGCGCCCGTCAGTACAGCCGTGGTTGCCTACATCTACAGTCATTCATCGAGCTCGCGGAGCTCTGCTTCTGTTTCGTCGGAATCGTCCCCATCGTCACTTGATGCATGGGCCTCTGCTGGAACAACACCTATGTGCCGAAAGCAGTTGGCAATCGTTTAGTCTTTGACGCTGTCCCATGCCGCTTTAATGCTCCCAGCAAGTCTATCTTCAAGTCCTGCTTCATACGAAGCTTCACGAGAACAGTGTCAGTCTCCTCTTGTAAACTGCCTTGAAGGCCCTGATTTTATCTCAAGCTTGGTCTTTAACGTCAGTGCTGCTCTTTTTTTCACATTCACCGCCATCGCAGCACTACGCACACTCGCGCACCACACTCAACACGATGACTGATGCAGCCTCTACTGAACGCTATGACGGCCACGCCGCTGCTAACACTAAATTGCGAAAGACTCAAAAACCAAAAAGGCAAAAACAACATTCGATCGAGCCACTGCCTTTGCTGCTGAAGCGGCGCTGTCAGCGATTGCGAGATGCGAACGATTTCTCATGGCCTCTGAGATTACTTTCGTGTGCACAAACACGCATGCGGGGATTATCTCGGAGGCCATGAATTTCTTTGGCTGTCAACTCTCAATGCCGTCGTGGCATCTCTGGTGCTGTCAGCGCCTGCAAGGTAGTCCTGAACTTTTGCTGCGCCGTACAACACACTTGTAGTGTAACGAATCCTGCCTCCTGCTATTAAAGTGAGTTCGTCATATCCGTTTTATGACGATCCGCTTTCGCTATGGGAAGTTAAAGATACAAGTGTTTGACAAAAATATTTCGGAAGAGTTCGATATATTCAATAATTCGTTATATGTGTGTTCGTTATATCGAGGTTTGACTGTATATCTCTGCTGAGTGCAGTAAGCAGTTCTTAATTCGGCCTTCAGGGGTCCAAGCTTTATCTGATGACCACCTGTATTATGAATGTCTGCATTAAGTAAACATGTTTTTTACCAGTTGAGTCTAGGATGCTTCACTGTACAGCCCACTCTGTCGAGGATTGCGGTGAAGCACGCAGTGCGGGGAAACTGCAGTGAATTAAAGAATTTTCGGTATGTTCGGTAATGTTCGAATATTGAGAAGATATCAGTTTTTTTAATATGATTACGAATTGAATAACAAACATTTTCTATTCATATTCGAAATTTCCAATATTTGCACACCCCTAGTACAGTGACGCTCACTTAAACGAACTGCAAGGGAGCTTAGGAAAAGGTTTGTTAAAGTGAAAGTTCGGTTAACTGAAATAAGTGCATGGAAGCTTGTTTTTATTGGCTCCAAAAAACATCCCAAAATATCCCAGCCTAATTCAATTGTCCCTGCACTTATTCGGAAGCCAGTAACGCAGTAACCTTTTGCAGGACTTTTGAACTTAGGACTGCACTGGTCTTAAACTCGGTCACAGTGTACATGTTCCTGTGACTTAATCCGGCTCAAATGTTCTGTGAGCAGATCCTCCAAGCAGATCATTGCTTCTGCAGATCACGGTTAACCGGCATGCATACATACGCCATTTGGTGCTAAAATGCTTGGTATGGCTGAAGCTCTGGCTATGGTTGGCTATGACTGTGCAGCTAATCAAACGTGCAAATCTAGCTATGGATTCCACCACAAGCTTGTTTAGCTTTAAACTGCGCTGGTTATTTAAATAAATAGGATGGCGTGGGAGGCACAGGTCAGGATGTTCATGGAACTGAAATGAGGAATACTGAAATTTGTTGGAATGAAGGGCGTCTGCATAGCGTTCAATGCAGCTTCGGCGAGGGAATTGAATGAAGTTGGTACAGCTGAATATTTCGTTCAAGTGGTATTGTACTGTACATTTTTCATTTGGATTGGCGAATGTTTTGTTGCAAATAGGTATTCGACTTCTGGATTTTGGTTGCAGCATTGCATAAATGCAGAGAGGTCAGCTCATGTAGCTGTATGTTGTAAATATTACATTTAAAAGCATAATTATAACTTTGTGGAGGTCCCTGAATTCAATAAGACTGAGCTCAGTTCCCATTACATGTGAAATCACAAGTTTTCGAAATTGTACTTGTTTCTACTTTCTTTTTAAATTTTTATAGTTTATCCTGGATATGTTAATTTATAGCTAATGGTGAGTGTCAGAATATCTTCTTGAAAATATATCTTCTTGAAGACACCCCTTGAGGTGAACTCCGCTAAGGTGAACTCTCGGTTAACCTCTTCGGGACTGCAGAGAAAAAGGCAATTTTATTTGGTGTTACAAATCATCCTCAATAAATGCAGTTTTTGCACTATTTTTTCCTGGTACAATGCATAACAAATTGCAGCTGAATAAAAGGGCTTTTACACATGAAAAATATAAATGCCTTGATAGCGTACAAAATTTTGTAAAGAAAATCTCAAACCTGCAATAAGTAGAACCTCGTTGATACATTCCCGGCTCATACGATTTCTCATTTCATACATTCAAAATTGCAGGCAGTGAAACATCTCCCATATAGTCGCACTATTTTTCCCTCTGTTAATATGTTCCCGGATAACACGATTTCCAGGTTGCTATGTTTGAAATTTCGACAAAGTGTGGTTGTATAATACTGTCATGACTTGAGCCCCAAAGCGATGTGAAAGTATGCGGAGGTGGGAACCAGAGAATGAAGTCTGCTTCCAGCACTGATATCAGAGTCCAGCGCCAGAGCACTTCTCGAGCGCGCAGCTGCTTCGTCGTCGTTATTCCCAAGCGCGGCGGCCGTGCGGTGCTAGGCACATGGCAGAAAGTTTTGCAATCAACCAGACATATGCTAACGAGCGCTCACGAGGTGAAAAAATTAGTTGTGGTTTAGCTTTGGTTAACCCTCGTTGAATTGTGAAAGCAAAGCAGAAGCTTCTTTTGCCTGCTACATTTTCCCCTATTACGCCCTATCAGTGTAAGGTGCTACATTATTCGGGACACTAAACCCATCCTTTAAGAGTATGACGCGAGAGCATAACCTACCAGCTCACATATAAATCAGAAGGGTTCAATGTGGCTGAACCGAATGTGGAGCAAAAGCATTATTTTCGCGGCTGTTCAAGGCCAACCTTGGCTACCGGCCGTGAGCTTTGGCTATAGTAAAAGATCAGAAATTCCAGGTTTCTAGTTTAGAGGCAAAAAAAAGTTGGCAGGCTGATTTGAAACTTCTTTCATGCTCTCTTGCACTACTCACTTCTGTGACAGGTGTTTCGATGTTTCTCTTCTCTTCTCTTATCCAATTCTCAGTGCCATGACCATGCCTTTGTTCGGGTACATTCCAGGTGCCAGTCTAGACTAAAGCATACAAGCTCCTAAGATATTTTTACCATAGTTTGCAGATGCACTACAGAATAGCGATAAAATTTTCTGAACATTTAGCCTAGGTAGCCCTAAAGAGACCTTCTTGAGCCATTAGTATTACCCTACGTGGAACAGCGGGGCCTTTGTGCTACGGCAGGCACGACTGCAATTGGAAGTTCTCCATTTACGAAAGTTTCCACATATAGTTTGCTTTCGCTTTCCTCAATTTCAGGGCTTCCATGGGCAGTGATCTGATGTGCGCGTTGACCAGCAATGGCGTTTCGGCCGCTTACGCATATTCTTGCAATCATCCACATGCTGTTTCTATTAGTGTTGTGAACCTGCGCGTTTCAAGCACCCCCAAAACGCAACTGGCCATTTTGGGGGAGAGGAGACCACTAATATTGTGATGCATTACAAAAAAGGGTAGCGGAAGCCTTTGTGAGTGTTCCCGACAATGTGCACTAAACGAAGCATTTGGAATGCAAATACTGGGATGCATGCAGTTCTTGATCGTACAACAGTTTTTTTTTCCTTCTCATTTGAGGACAGAATTTACTTCTCCACCCTGTTTCTGCAGGTCCATCTTGTATAATAAGCCGTTATGCCAAATCCTGTGTAAAATCAATACTGGATCTTGCAATAGGGTATGCATGTGTGATTTCGAAAAAAAAAAGTAACAATATTTGCTATTTTATGCTTTCATGTTTTTATTTCACTGACCTGTTTGATATTGAATGTTTTCTTCTATATTTGTATTTCGTTTGTGTTTGGAAATTTCAATATTTGCTCACCGTATGTAACATATATTTGGACATACCTAGCATCTTTGCACATCTTTTAGGGGCACTTTGGTTAGAATGAACTTTTGATAAAGATAAATTTTCTGGTCCCTTGAAGTTATCTGAAAGGGAGTCGGTGTTTGTCTGTTGAGAGGGACGTTTGGTATAGTCTATCCAGTCTATATACCAGACTAAGTGGATGGCAATATATTTTTATATATTTATAATTCAGCAGCATATAAAACACGTCAACAGGTGAGCTTTTCTGTAACCCAGAGTCGTGAATATGGTGCACCCATGCTAGCATCGTGCTTTCTGTGCTAATGTGTTCGACCTCGTGTAGCATGGCAGGAAAAGCCTTTAGAGAGTTGGGGCGCTCATCAACGCTGCAATGGATGTTACTTTGGGAAAAGTCGTCATAAGTCTGTTGCAGGTACACTATAAACACAAGAATTCTATTAAAAGTAGGATACAGTTTTCTACATCACCTTTTTTTGTGCTGTGAGAGCTGCTGTTAGCCTCTGTCAGCTAGGTGGGCTCCACAGCGCAACAATCGGTGCACTGAATGTTGGTTTTCTTGCACGATAGCAGTGTGTTATTGAAAATAAGTGCTTCATCAAGTGGATTCTATGGTCACCTAGTTAGTCGTGCTGTTGGTCAGCTTAAGCACTGAAATTGGGTGCCCAAGACCACGCAGTCAACCCAGCTTAGTTTGTGAAAAGTGATTGTGGAAGCGCCATTGAGAAGCATCCCTTGTCAAGGGCGTGGCGCGCAGTTCAATAAAGGGTCATGTCATGCCGACTGGTCCACACTTTGGGCTTCACCATCTTCAATTTCTTCTTTAAAAAGCATGGCCTGTTGTGTTACTGTGCCAGATTATTGCAGCTTCTTTTTTGGTGAAAACGTTTTCCCATCTATTAAATTAAAAGTAGCGAAATGCAGCCATGCATTGTGCTTTCGTATGTAAGGAATAGAACTGAATTTTGTTTAATTTTTTTTTTTTAGATACTGTGTATAAGGTGCAGAAGATACAGAAAGATGCGATTTCATCAAATTTTTTATATTCTTGCAGTAATTTCAGTTATTTCTTCAAGTTGTTGAGGGGATTGTAGTAAAAATGTGAGATAGTAAGTTTGCACAGTACCGTTCGAGGATGTTTATTTCTGACAGTTTAATCGGGAAAATTCTGTTTAGGAAAATAATTTGCAATTTGAATCCTTGGATTCAACCTTGGTGTTGCTTTGTGCTCACTCTTCATTGGAGCACACTTCCAATTGGCTTCAAATTTACCCAGAACCAGCACATCTGTACTTGAATGAAATGGTGCACACTGCTTCCAATGTAGCACAATATTTTCAGAAATTAAGAGGAAAATGATTTTTCAGGAACAAGGTCAGGACGAAAAAAATCTAGCAAGATTTTGTTTTACCCGGAAACAAATCTGTTTAAATAAAAATGAAACAAATTCATTTCAATTTAATGCGCATGAAAGTGCAAAATGTTAATTTTCACAAACATTTTAAAACAAGGTGGGATAACATCTGTCATCTTTTGTCACTTTTTGTGGAATGACCCTGTATTGAAATGACTAGGCGTAATTTGGGTTTTGAATTCTTGGAGGAGACTTCTTGCATGTGTGGTTCTAAGGTTATTACTTGTGGCATAGTTGTTGATGCAGTGTGTGGAGTGTACTGTTCGGGCCTCCTAAGCTGCCTGCCTGTTTGCGCGCGGGCCGTGTATTACAGTGGAACGGCTGCAAGTGCCAGAGTTCTATGACCTACACTGGCGCATGGAGCAGGCTGCTCCATGTTCGGACGTGGAATCCATGTATTCCAGCCGAGCAGCCTCCCCGACTAAGAGCAAGGTAAGCATTTAGCCTGGTTTTTTAGCTTGTGTGGATAAGCTATTTGTTTTGGTGGTGCTTGTTTTGTCTATTTAGCAGTTGTGTCTTTAGAAATGTTCTGTGAGCTTGCTGTAGTGCACGTCCTTGCCCATGGGCTCCTATATTATCCAGCGCACAGCACGAGAGAGTGGTTGTTAAACATGAGGGTATGATTAGTTGCAGCAGTAGCATAGTGCTCTTACTGTGTGTGCAGGGGCCAGCGAAACTGGTCTATTATTGCTGCTGTGTGATAAGAACTGTCATAGCCATGATTATTCCCCCCCTTTCAAGTTCAGGGGAGAGTCATACAGTCAATCTTTTTTAGCAGTGAAGAATCCTAGAGCTAGTGCTCTAGTAATGTTTCGAAAATCGAGCCCTAGTGGACTGTACACCAGGCGTGGGCTATAGGCTGGAAATTGGGGCATTAAGTAACCTCTCTATACTTGTACAGCTGTGCTGATTCGGTGCCGCTGTCGGTCAAACAAAATGACTACTCAAAACAAGCAGCTGTTGATCCAAACTTTCATCCATAGTGGTGCATGCATTTAGCGAGTGTGGGCTAATTGCATTCTTTTGTGCATTTTGAGCAAGCCTATGTGTTGTATTGAAATAGTTCTACCACAATGTTTAATTTCTTTTTACAGACAGAGCAGCAGATAGCAAAAATAGTGCACATGGTGAAGAAACAGCAGCCCAACTATTCAGAGTGAGTTTTATTTTTTTGGTTCTGTTCTGTAGCTCTTTCTTAGTGGTGTTGTTTATGGGCTGAAATGGCTTGAATTGAGCTGGATTTGTTATTGCTGTAGCAAAATACAGTAGAGCCCCACTATAGTAAACACGGATAGGATATATTGTAAAATCTCAAATATAGTAGGAAAGTTTAACTGGTTCCAGTTTGTCTTCCATAGACAACTGTACATTTTTTACCCTTTGTAGTAAAGTGTGTCTGTTTGCAGCGACATAATTTTACTAATGATATCAGTATGTGCACACTACCTAGACTTGCGAGGCATTTTTTATTTTTTTTTTATGAAACTATCGTACTGCATTTATTGTATTTTATTTAACTTTACCACCAGGTTCGCCTTAGTAACGTGATGGAAAGCATGCGGCTCGTAAGGAAAAAAAGCAAAGCTGGCTACGAACATGGAAAGAAGGCGGCATGGTTCATTGACAAAGTAAACGAGAGTAAAATTGCTGTGAGAAGCTGGGAAGGGAAGAAACGGGCAAACAACTGCAGCACTGTGCAGCGCCAAGTAGGAGGCAGCGATGCCTAAAAGTGGAGACGCGGCGTGTTTTTGGCCTACTTGACTGTCACGCTCAATGCTCATCTGTTAATCTATTGCCTCTTTGATGACAGAAACAGCAGAAAACGACACCATGTTCATCCAAGGGTCTGTTATTCACAAGAAATCACTCGGTTGTATTCGTAGCCACATTGCATTTATGAAGAGTTACTTCCAGAAGATGTAAACAGGTATTGAAAATTACGCAAGGAGATGATGACAGTTATGGAAGGTATTTTAATTTTTTTTTACTGACATAGTTCCTGCAGGGTGCTAAAGTATCAATGTTGGGCTGGCTAAATCTGCTTCTGTGCTTGTTTTACAGTGTCCGAAGTTTTCATTATGAGGACTCTAAGGTGAAAATAAGTTAGCTTGTGTAAACAGAATACCTCCTTCATTCATGAGACCACTCTTAAGAGAAGACAAAGCTTTTGTAAGGTAAAAAAGAGTACTGAACTACAGGTGTCGCCCCCACTGCCTGCTCTAGAAAGTGTCTCAAAACGTGGGGGATTTTGGAGGATAACAGGGAATGTGCCTTATGGTTACATGTCGGATTTGTGAAGTAGGTTTTTGTTTAAACTTGGCTGTGGGCTTTGCGTGCTCGTGTGGTTTTGCTTTTGATTTGCCTCTGTCCAAATGTTTGGAGCAGTATAGAGGAAGTCCAAGTACTACTCCCTAGACCTCGCGTGTTGGCAAGCGATTGCGTATACTTGGTGTCGTGTGGTGTTCTCAAGCGTGGAAATTACCGCAGTGGAATGTAGCGCACTGTCTGGGCCCAGCTGCTGCTCAATGCCAGTGTTGTTTCTGTGCACGTGCAGGCAAGAGGTCCGCAGGCATGTGGATGTTGTGCGCCGCTCACAGGGTGGGTTCTCCCGAATGACCTTTAACTCCATTGTGGCCCTGGTGCTCAGCCACATGAAGTCCGTTGCGGCCGCCACCACTACACGCAGTAAGTGGCCACAGTCCATCATCCCTACACTTCCACAGTAACCATCCGTCCAGTTGATAGACTGCGCCCCCCCCCCCCCCCCCCCATGCTGGAGATCAACACTCTGCTCTCTACCAGCTGCAGGTTTCCTCTTGTGCTCTCTGTCGCTATCTATCTAATCTACCCATCCATCCATCCACCCACTCTACCCATCCACCCATCCCCCATCCAGTTTGCCTTCTCTTGGAGTCTAAAACATGCCATTTTATTGACTTAAAGGGGGCAATGACAGGGTCGTTCGAGGTATCGCTGTTTTGTACTTCTGTGAAGAATGTACAGGTCTGGGATTCTACTCACAAATTTTTAGTGCCTAGCACGTGGCGCATAATACAAAAAGTGCGATAGTAATCTGAATCTGTAAACTGCTCCCACTAAGAGTGGCCACCATTTTGAAATGTTTGTGTGGTGTCTGAAGAAAATATGCGAGGGAGTGTCTTTTGCAATGCAGGCTGTAATATCAAAGGTGGACGATTGACAGAGTGGTCGTCAATGCTTTTCAATTTTACCAGTGTGAAACTTTCCATAGGGCCCATGTATCAAAAAACTGAAGTTTTGATTGGTCAAAAAGCGGGTGTTTACGAATAGTGGCGGCGCTCAGGGCCATTATGGGGCTAAGCAGAGTGGTTGACCCTCATGCAGAGGTGCTTGAAGATGTTACTACACAAAAGCGATACAGAGCAAGGAATCTTTTCTTCGGCATAAGGCATGGTCACAGTCGGTGGCCGGGCTGCACTGTTTGGTCATGTTCCTTAGCTTATCAATAAACTGATCCGTCGCATTACACCTGCAGAGGCATCGGCACAACCAGTGGTCTCCTATCACCATGGTGTGATGTTTTTAGTCCTGCGACGCCAACAGAACTGAACAGCGGATGGTCGCCTGATCTGTTTTGGTTGGATCGAAGGCCGAGTGAGAATGTTACATAGTGGGTGGAACAGCGCGAAAAGACGAAACAGAGATGCAAAGGGACAACTTCAACAGGAGAATGGTGGTCGTCTTAAAGCTGTTTCGGGAGTGTGCAAAAGGTTTGTCCTTTACTTTTGAAGTACCGTCGAACGACATCCTCCAGTTTCTGAGCATAAAACTTTTTCAAACGTGACCACTTATGTTTCATGTACTCCCCGAGGTCTCAAAAGCAGGTGTTAAGCTATTCTTCTGGACACTCAAAAATTGTAGAAAATGGAGTTGCTAGTACCGTATTTATTCGCATAATGATCGCACTTTTTTTTAAAATACTGACGCAAATTTCGGGGTGCGATCATTACGCGGGGTAAATTTTCTACAAAAAAATTTTTGAGCACCGAAAACGCAAACAAGTTGCAGGTCAGACGTCTTAGAACATATATCTCGATTACAACCAAAAATAAAAGCTGAGTAAGGCTTGCCTTCGCAATGAACACGCACATTAAGCATCACATGGAGTGCACAATGCCCATTTATTTTTTTTCGTCAGTACTCTAATCAGTCTGAATCCTCACCATCCTCGCTTTCACTGCTGCACGACTCATCGGAAACGGCAGTGTCGTCGCTGGGAGCATCTTCACAATCCCACAGGAAGTCATCTTCCGTTCCATCCAAAGCGTTAGATATGCCTGTCTTCTTAAAACTCTTAGCCACTACCTCGTCGGGGATACTGCTCCACGCTTCTGTGATCCACGAGCACAGCATCTCCATGGATGGCCTTCTAATCTTTCCGCTCGGCGTCAAATCATGCTGGCCCATCGCCATCCACTCAGCATAAAGTCGTCGAACGTTGTCCTTGAACGGTTTGTTCAAAAATACGTCGAGAGGCTGCAGCAGCGAAGTCCGGCCGCCAGGAATGACTGCAATGTCCGTGCGCAGCTCTTTCAGCTTGGCACGCACGCTGTCCACAAGGTGACCCCTAAAACTGTCCAAAACCAGAAGCGAGGGAAGCAGAAATGCTCCTGGTCTTCTTCCCCAAACAGTCTTGATCCAGTCGACCATCAGGTCTGCAGTCATCCACCCTTTCATCTGTGCACGTATATGGATGCCACGGGGAAAGTTTCCCTTCGGAATAGTCTTCCGTTTGAAGATCACGTATGGTGGCAGCTTCCGCCCGTCGGCCGTCACAGCAAGCATGACTGTGCATCGCTGTTTTTCTGCGCCAGACGTCTTCACGAGGACGCTCCGAGCACCCTTCTCGTTCACAGTTGTATTCCGGGGCATGTCGAACATCAGTGGAGTTTGATCGGCGTTTCCAACTTGCGACATGAGGTAACCACATTTTTCGCGAAGCCTAGTGACGAAGTGATGGAAGTCTATCACTTTGCTTTCATGCGCGGCTGGGAGCCGCTTGCGCAACGACGTCCGCCGCCTCAGGGAAAGTCCATTCTGTCGCATAAAGAGAGTCGTCCAACCGGAGCTAGCGCGGAAATCCTTTGCGGCGATTCCCAGCTTCCTGGCAGTTGTGCGCGCCTGCGTCTGTATCATTTCTAATGACACTGCACAACCATCCTTGCGCAGGTCCCTCACGTATTCTAGGACCGCCTCCTCAACACGAGGGAACTTGCCCGTTTTGGGTCCACGGAAAGCCCGCCGTGTCTTGTTCGTAGCCATCAGCTTCTCGCGCTGCTTCTTCCAATAGCGTATCCTCGAAATCAGCAGCGCGGTTGCCATGCTCCAGTGCATAGTCGACAGCCTTGAGCTTGAACGCGGCGGTGTAACTGGCATACCGCCCCATGGTGAAATAGCGTAAACTCGCACAAAAACACAAAGCACGCTACGACGCTGCCGAATTGCAAAATGGCGAACGCCGCAAAGCATGGAATCATGGGAACTCCAACGTTACTAGACTAGGTTGGGAACTCGTCGGAATGCATTCGCTGCGGGATGACTGCAGATAAACCACCAGGCGGCTCCATGTTCGGGGTGCGATCATTACGCAGGGAATTTAAAAAATGGAATTTTGACCTCAAAATTCAGGGGTGCAATCATTACGCGAGTGCGATCATTATGCGAGTAAATATGGTAGTTGCATTCGCTCAAGCTTGCTGAGCTCATGTCATCATTGCATTCATGATAGTGTATTGCTACAGGTTCGTAGGCTAAAAACTGCAGGATTCCCGGATTTGGTTATTGCGGCAACATGTGAAAAGCTTTTGAGGATGGTTAGGAAGGATTTTCTGGTTAGAATAAGGGACAGCACACAGAAGAAAAAACTAGCAGTGATTCCCTACATGCATAAGATTGCACATAACCTAAAAAATGTAGCTGGGCGATTCGAAGTTAATGTTTTTTCGTCGCCGCATAAGTTGGGCCAGCTCTGCTGCGCTATCGGGAACCGCCAGGAAAAGCTAAAGAAGAGTAACCCGTTTGAATGCCAGGTGTCACATAGGTCGAGATTAGTAGATTGCGCCTGTGCTGTCGTGTACGAAATTCCACTGTCATGCAATAAGGTATACATAGGTCAAACGAGTCTGTGCATAAATATTCGTCTGCGTGAACACTTCAATTCGCTGTCGGACACACGATATTCTCACTTGAAAGATCATTGTAGGGCTTGTGGGAAAGGAGGAAAGCAGAAAAACAAAAGTTGACGCCCCTTGGTTTCAAAAACAAAGATTTTGTTTCGCCATAGGGACAAAACGACGAAATTACTGAGGCATATTACATCAGCAAGAAGCAGTCGCAGTGTGTCAGCCAGCCTCCTTTGGTGCTTATCGAAAAAAGGTTTCTTTTCTGAATAATGTTTGGTGATAATTTATAATTTGTAAAACTGGCCGTTGGGGAGAAGGGGAGGGGGGCTTGTATGTTTGGTCTTGCTTGATAGGGTTTTCCACGTGGCTATTGAAGGAAGAAGATATCTCTTGAATTTTGCCTGGTCAAGGGTTTTGTTCTTTGTAACATCATGTGACATATTTTTGTACAAGAATCCGCTTTCTTCCTAATAAAAAATTAGTTGCGAGTCAGCGCTCGTCTGTTGTGCGTCTCTTCTTGTTTCGTCTTTTCGCGCTGTTCCACCCACTATGCAATTGTACCAACTCGCCCAACTGTTCATCCTACTTCAATGAGCATGTTACTCGATGAACTAAACGGCCTGTACAGTTGCGCTTGTCTGTAGCTTAACGGTGTTTATCAGCTATGACCTTGGCCAGAAATTTTAGCCGGCGCCGAACTTCCAGCCAGTTCCACAACTAGGCCTATCACAAGTAGTGGGGTTCGGGTCTAGAGTTTCGGCGATTACGGAGCACACATTCACAAGTTTTAACGGTTGTATGCGGCCATTGAATGTAGTTCTGGCAGTAGAGACTCCAAATCGACGACTGCTAGCATCACAAAGCGCTTGCACATTGAGCAGGAAGTCTATGCGACCCTGTCTGGCAAGCGCAACCGGCAGCGGTTGGCGCTGCTTGTGAGTACCCAGTGCAAGCAGGGTACATAACATCCATGGGCTTCTTGCAGCGCAGCTGTAGTTCGTGAAGAAATAAAGGTGCAACCGGTGCGAAAAGAAGTGGATAGTTTTGGTATTGCTAGCTCGGCTTGCGTTTTATGCCTTGTGAATGAGCAGCATACATCTAGTCATTACAAAAGCTACGTAAACACACACACTGGGGGCGCAGTCGTAATCCGCCAGATGACTTTTGCTTGCTAAATCTGGCCGATAAAACAAGGCTTGAACCTGGCACAGAATCGTTGGAAAATGGCAGCGTGCAGAGCATTCCGAGCATTATTGCTGAGATACGGCTGAATTTCTTTTGCCCATCTGCACCTTTCAGCTGGGACATGGTGCTCCACTGCTTATCAGCATGTCTTGTAGCACATCTTAAGGGAAGTAAAATGCCTGAAGTTTGACAAATTCCATTTTGAGAGAATTCAAAGCTTGGTCTTTCAACTTGTGCTGCTTCAGTGGCATTAAGGTCTGAAATCGTCCCACAAAGAAAAGGCAATTCTGATAGAACGTACTGTCGATGGACTTCCTATTTGCAACTCTAGAATTACTGAACTGTCAACCAAAGGGAATTTGAGACAAATATAATTGCAGGCAGTGACCACATAAAAGCCTCATAAGATTTTTTTTAAGACTAACATTTTGAGTAGCAAAACTGCGGCACAAATCTTACCGCAGATGCTATTAGAAAAACTCAAAATTTCAAATATCCCGACATATTTCTTTAGACCCATTTGTTCACAAAATTCCACCAATGTCCCGTATACAGCGGCCTTGTTCTGCACGTTACACT
>JAJIZL010124712.1:0-16053 GCA_023969395.1 Amblyomma maculatum
GTGTGTGTGTGTGTGTGTGTGTTTGGGTAGTCTGGGGCGCAATAAAATTTACCATGATATGCTACCAACTAGCCCAACAAGAAGTTCTCCTAAAGGTGCACAGATAATTGCAAAATTGACGGTCACCGCCGAATAATAATTTCTCTCAAGTAAACGGACGCAGTTGTCCGGGTTCCTGAAGCTTGCATTACATACGCGGCACTCAGCAAAGAAGACCAATTTTTTTTCTTCAGTTGTTATGAAAAGCCACTAGCATCGTCCAGCAGCCTTTATCAAAATGTGCATATCGGCTCTTTAGTGCAACACTTTGGTGCAAACGCCAGTTCATTGTATTCTTTAAAGTCACTTTTATTGCGAATAGTTGAATGCGGCCAAAAAAATGCATCGTTAGCTTCTCACGAGCAGGATGAGAACAAAGAATTATTTTTTTCAAAATTTTAAGCCTGTAGGTTCACATAAAGTGTAAGTGCGCTAAGGACAGTGTACACAGCGAATCCTATCATCCACAGACGAAAACAATTTCGGTTCATGGAAACAAATTTTCTTAACTGGTGACGTATGTACACCAAGGGCTTATCTGCCCCTATCATTCTTGATATTCAATGTTTTTCCGGCGCGAACGCTTAGAGCTGAGCTCACATGATGTTTTACGCTCCAACGACGGAATGAACAGCACGAGATAGCATGATGACGTCTTCGAAAATGTCTGTAGCAGAGTGCGCAAAGGTGATTTTTTTCCCTAGCCCAAATTTTGTCTACCTCGCACAATTATGTAGCCGCTTTTGACGTTCTTAGGCAAATATACAAGAGTAAAAACTCTTCATATATATCTCTTGATAATTAAGGATACGTCGCCTACAATACCCTGAAATGTATTCAAAGCTGCTGGTCCCTGATGCAAGAGTTGTGGGCTTCAGATAAATGCCTTTTAACATTCATAGTGACGTTAGGAGTACTACTTTTATAGCTTATAAATATATGTGGAAGGAAATGTGTGCCCAGGTCGTGTCGCTTGAAAATGATAGCAAGTTAATAATCCGAAACAGGCTAAACACATTAGGAAGGGCCGATAGAAGCACGACATTGGAAAATAAATTGATGCTAAACAGCCATGCTCCCAACAGCTGGAAGCTCAAGAGTTCCAAACCTCAAGGTTACGCAGTATTGAATTGGTGTTTTATTCCCAAGTCATTTTAAGTTTATGTTAAAAAAATGACCATTATGTCTTTTTGTTGACGTATAAACGGTATAAAAATTGGAGGCTTATCAAGGTTAAGCTCAGTGGATGCGAAGCATGTTACGCAGCTGCCTGAGGCATCTTGACCGCATACACGCCCGGCGCAAAGACGCTGGCGCGGTTGCGGGCACAGAGACTGACGCGACGGCGGGCGCGCGCCGCTTCATCCCTGGCGGGACGTCCCATATCACGTGATGCAGCGATGGTGGCGCCGCCGCCGCGTCGCGCGCGACGGCACGAACCGAAGCGTGGAGACCTCCGCCGGGCGAAGTCCGACGGCGCGATATGAGGCCCCATCTGCAGCCGGTGTGACGTCATCACGTGACGTCACATCATGTGATCTCTCTTCAAGGTCAATGGTGGCCACCGCCGGGAGGCGACCGACGGCGCGATATGAGGCCCCGTCTGCAGCCGGTGTGACGTCATCACGTGACGTCATGTCACGTGAGCCCACTTCAGGGTCAATGTGGCCACCGCCGGGCGTCGTGCGAAGGCCCAAAACATACGTTAATATGCTTCGCATAATATACTAGCTTGACCTAAAGGCTACACACTGAAACATTTTGAGGCAAGCGAGGAAAACACAAGACATATTCGTAGAGACCAGGAGAGTACATTCAGAAACCGCATTTTTATTATCTGCGATATGGAAAGTCACGCAAGAATCTTTTTTTCACCTCTTATTTCAGCGCGCGAAACACAAAAGAAACCACTAGTGCTCCATGCCGCCCTGAACCGTAACTTGAACAAAATCATCTGTGCCGTGCCTCAGTGGCCTAGTTGCAGTGCTCGGAAACGGCGAAGCTGGGAGAATAAACAACTTTACGCAGAAAAATGTTCATCCAAAATATTTGTGATTATAGACACAAATTGCTTACCTGAAACTTGTCACCGCTCTTGTGCTGCGACGCGGTGGTTAGGGCACTCGGCTGTTGTGCCCAAGGATGGAGGATTGAATCCTGGTCTCGGCGGGCGCTTTTCAATGGAGGCGAAAAGCAACGGGCCCATCTGCTGATCGATTAGTACGTGTAACTACAGGAGATTGTTACGATGGTGAAACAAAGAAGACTTCAGAATGAATTGACTTTAGAATGTTTGCCTAGTAGCATAAAACTTCCACTTATCGAAGCCCACAACATTCACTTATCATGCTCATGATAAAAGCTTACATAGCGCCTAAGCACGCGCGGTGTAATCGTGCTGCCGATATAAGTTGCCTAGAGTACAGACTAAAATCCCGCCGTCTTGGTGCATTGGTTAAGGGAGCTTTATTGCTGTACCCAAGGAAGCGGCATCGAATCCCAACCGCGGCGACTGCTTTTCGATGGAGGCGAAAAGCTAGGCACCCATGTCTTGAAAACTAAACAAGCACCAATAACGAACGAATACCACGTAGTAACACAAACAAGCGCTTGTCCGTGCCACTTCCTAGTGATGATTCGTTTTTGGCGATTCTTTATTTTATGACATGCACCAACTAGCCCAACAAAAAGTTTTACCCCTTTGTTATGCTCTGACACTGTACATTAACGAAACCCAATTGGTAGCAATTTGCGGACCTCTTCATTACTGCATCTTTCATAGCCTTAGTCGCTTTGGGACATTAAAAATTATAAACCAAGCCAAAGAGTACAGAAAAAAAAAACAGTTTGTAAAACATGTTCAAGATGCGCACCGCTAATGTTACATGAATCATTTGTTTGAAAAACATTTTTCATGGGATATATTGTGCTGTATAATAAAGTTAAATAATGTTTCCGGACTTTAAAACTCCCAGGAACCACACCAGTTTAATAGAAAAGTGAAATATAAGTCACTTTATCAAACGACTGCTAAATTTTCAATCGCGTATTTCCGAAACTAACTGGGCAACCTATACGAAAACCGACTGCTCATGTACTTGTAACGCGATGTGCTAGTAGTATAAATTATGAATGAATAGAGAGCTTTAGTTTAATTCTAAAGGAACGAAAGCACCTCGGGCGAAAAGCTGCAACCAAATAGATTGAGTGTGCCCGTGTTCTTTTGCTCACCATGGCATACAGCACCCTCGTTAGGACGAGAGTTTGCATCAGGCAAATCATTGTTACAAGCGGATGCTTAAAAAATGCACTGCAGCACCAGGCTCTAATTGTTTTGGAGCATAAGAATTATTTAGATATAGCACATGCTCAAACATTGCAGAGTGTCACTGACCGAAGGAAACACAAAGTAAAGATAAAAAGAAAAATTGGCGCTAGTATACACGCACAAAACAGATATTTGGCTTCTCGTTGCGGCGCCCCATGCACCCCAAAGCTGTTTTCTCTCTCTCTCTTCCTCTCTCCAAATGGCAGATTGAGACACTACCCCTGCATACTAATTACGAGACTTGTGCTCGTTCAAGGCAGCTGTAGGCGAACTTTACCCCTCCGCTTGTTTCCCTCTTTGAGGCCTTTTACTGTTCTTTGGATTTCATTCAAGAAGGCGGCGCCATTGGCGTATAAAAGGAGCCAGGTATGCGACAACTGCGCATTTGGAGCTGGACAGCCCTGTGCAATGAGCTGCGAGGATGCTGCCCAGGCGAATCATCGGTTTCGTACTCCTAGCAGTATTCCTAACAGGTAAGCCATGCTCGCAGCCTTGATTACCACCTCACGATTGATGCCGAGTGGATCAAAGGTAGTGTTTTAAGTTGCCTCCTAGGTACGCTTGACTAAAGATATTGTTCATTAGAAACCCCCCGCTAGCCCCAGCTTTCGCAGCCTTTTGAAGCCGTGACAGATACATTAAGAAGAAAATGCTTGTGTATTTGAGAAATCATTTCGCAACAATGCATTCAGTGTGGTTACGCTTTCTAATTCACGTAATTGAAATAGTCATTAGCATGGATTCAGGACCGCTCTTCCTCAACACTGCTGTCCTAATCTAAGAGCTGCCTGAGCTAGCATGAAGATAAGGTTAGAATGCTACTTTCTTCGGAATAAACAAGTTTAAAAATTACATCAATCGGCTTGAAACAGAACAATATGACCGGGATATTGGTACTATGCTCATGCCATCTAGCATGCATTCGATTCAGCGCACAATGTGTCCGCCATTCAGGTTCTTTCGATTGTTCCTTGTCAGATCTATGAATTTTCTGTTCACAGAATTAAACAAGAATAACCATCTGAAGCAAGTGAGAATATAGCGGCTTTCAGTTACAACAAAACCATAAAATGGAATTATAAAGCCTTAGGAAAAATGATATATGTCTATTTCTTTTTATGTTTTTCAGTTGTACATTTCAACCTTTAACCTGTTTTTTCAAGGTTATTACTGTAATTCAAATATTGTTTTTCTGTAATGTGCTGGCGAGAAGAAAAATGTTTGTCAACATTTTCGGTATAAAGCAAAGCATCAGATATCTTAGTTTATATTGAAGGAAATTATTCCGATAATTATCTGCACACTATATATTTGATATCCTTGATTTTCTTTCTTTTACTATCAGGTGTACTTGCTCCCTTCTGTGCAGCGAATCTAGCCTGTTCTTGCACATTGTTGAAACTAACTACTTCGCATTGAATATGGTATGACATTGACAATTAACTTGGCAGATATTTACTGCTAAGCCGGTTACGAAGAGTTGGTTTCGGCATCCTGCTGTTCTTGTAGTCCTCGTATTGCTGCGGTGTGTGAAAACAAACGCACTGATACAGCTTTTGGTGTTCAGGTCTGAAATCTGCTTTAACGTGACGCTAGCGCTTAATTGCGGGCTTTCATACCAGTCCCATGCTGATGCATGGGAGCCTTTTTTTGTAAAGTGACTCCTAATTTTAAAATTTCCGAATTCTCCTAATTGATCACTTGCCTAAGGATTACGTAGTACTTTTCAAATGCGCTTTCTGAAATGAACTGGGATAAAAGAATTAAATGTAAACTTATAGCATTCCAAACCATGCTTAAACTTACCATGCTTACGCACAAACCTTGCTCGAATAAAGACACCGTTCTAATTAAAGGCTGGCATTTATGAGGTGAACCCTTAGCCATTTACCGCCTCTTCGTTCTGGATAAGTGGTCAGGGTTCTCGACTTCAGATTCCGCCTACGTCTGTTCTATGCCAGCTACAACGGCAGCGCTTCAATGAGACGAAGCACGAAGCATTCATATGCTTTGAGATGTCAGTGCACGTCAAAGAACGCCTTGTTTTTGGACGTTAAATGTCATAAATCAAAAGTTCACAACCAAGCATTAGTTCTTTTCTGATAGGTTTTCGATTCACGCCAAATTGTATGACCAACGCTAGTCAGGAAGTACTCTTATGTTACCGCTACAATTGTTTTTCTATCCGAAATATTTCCAAACGATAAACGCCCGTATTTATAGTAGGCCTAACATTTACTGACAACGCTGGATTCGTTCATGTGTTTCATTTTAATGGAAGCAATACCGTACAGATTTGGTTGCCACGCTTTCATGATCAAGGTATTCTTGGTAGCTGAAAATTTATCTTCCGAAAAATAGAAGCTGCCTAAGATAACATTTCTCAACAAACCGAATATATAGACGCAGTAGGAGCAATCTGCGTTCTCTGCAACTCGAATGGAATGCTTATTCATTTTAGTTTCAATAACTGAAGCACAGACTCACGTGCCATCTGGAAAAGTGCCACATTCCACCAGAAGTTCACGCTTATATTTATTGCTTTGGTTGCCAGATGCAGAGAGGCAAGGGCCTCATATCGCTGGCCCGAAGTCCTCGTCATTCAGCAGCTCGAAGTTCAGAACCTGATATTTTTTTATTTAACTGCGCGTAAGGCAGACATCATAACCACCGAAACCTTCCCTAATTTATGGTCTGGCGCTGTCGTAGATTCCTCGTCTCGTTCACGTTTTCGTGGCGCCTCAATATGTGCCTAACGTTTCAAAATCTGTTTTCAAAATGCTGTTTTAGTCTATCACAAGTCCATGTCTCCAGATCGTCACTGTCTTCTGCAACATTTCTGTTCAGGGTATTGTCATGTGCGTGCGGCGTAAAGTATATGCCAAAAAACTTCTAGCATTCTTATATTATTCAAGAACACTGTATGGCTCTTCTGAAGACATTATGTATATTCCTCAAAATTGCAAAACAATATTTGCCATTTCTAAATCTGCCATTTCCAACGTTTGTTTGTTCCAAATCCAATAAGTGCCATAATGATCGTTCTGTGGGCTGGATCGTCGAACTTCGTGGTTATTTACCTCGAATTGTAAATTTTTCCAAATTTTTAATATAGAGATTTAGTACTACAGCTCCACGTTCTGCCAATAAACGTCAGATTTGCAAGGCGTTAAACTGTATATTTTGACCGAGCACCACTGTGAGCAAATATACAGTTTCAAAACTTTCCTACTAAGAGTACTTATGCTACAAGGGCTGGAAAAGACAGTCTCATAACACACAGGAATGGAAGACAACGATGATGATCTTTCTCATGGTTATTTTTTTTTTCCACGCAAGACGCTTTCGTAACACCAGATTGTTTTCTGCTCCTCCTTCCATTATAATTTGCCTTCTGCTCTGCTGTATCTCACACCTGCGGCTTCTTTGCGTTGAGCAGATTCCACCTTGGCAAACGACACGAAACTGAGAAAAGTGCCCCTGTCTTAGGAGCATTTCGCCAACGTGCCTACACGTGCGATTTGATCAGTTCTTTTTGGCGCAGGAGGCTGCCGCTCTGCGCTCAAGGCCGGATGCAAGTTCCAGACCCTGCGTGAGTGTGGCGACGACTACATCCCCTTCAGCAACACTTCTCAAATCGCTACGTCCGGCAAGGCTTTCGAGGACAAATGCGCGTGAGTTTAATAGGCGCGCTTTGTGTCTGCCACGCCCATGAACTTTTTGGCTGTAGTGTTTGTTGTGGCTGTCGGCTCGCGTTGTAGACATAACGCTACTATGTAATGACGGAAGTTTTATCCTCTCTTTTAACATTGACGTCGAGATGGCGGTGAAACATTTCAGGTAGGAAGCGCGCTCAAAGAGGATGGTTGACATATCTGAGTGCCACCATTTGGGCGGTACTGAGTGAACACATTTGGAGACTGCCTATCCAGATATAGACAAAAAAATTTCCTTGCCTGGAAAAATACTTTAATGCACAAGGAGAATGCAAAGAGAGGATAACCGATGGTCGCTTAGGGTAACAAACTGGATTCCAAGGGAAGGAAAGCGTAGCAAGGGGCAGCAGAAAGTTAGGTGGGCGGATGAGCTTAAGAAGTTCGCAGGGGTCAAGTGGATGCAGCTAGCACAGAACCGGGTTAAGTGGAGAAATATGGGGCAGGCCTTCGCCCTGCAGTGGGTACAGTCAGGCTGATGATGATGATGATGACGACAAGGAGAGCAGCGCTCAGGAATATGTCAATACGAAGCGATGCGTAACTACCTATTTCGTCTGTTTTCTGATATTCAGAATACTATCTGTTATTTCTTAAAGCAGTCATTACGTTTAAGAACCTGCCATCAGAAATGATAACGTATCGGTTACAACTGCTTTTAGAAACAAACACAGCCTTCCAATGTGGAACTTGAAAGGGTCACGAGCTCTTAGCCCAGAGTGCACTGCAAAACGGTTTTACCCACAAGGTTGTGCAATGAGCCCATTTGCTCATGTTACTACTGCTGTAAGTTGCGTTTTTGTATTTTCATCCAGTTGAGTTGATGTACCTGTAAAACAGTTTATCTTTTGACTTTGCCAGAAAGACGACTAGATCAAGCTTTCAACACTCTAATTCAATACATAGAGGTGAATTGTGTAGCTCATTAGAGAATGCCTATTCAGTTCAAAAATTGCAGATTAGCTTTAAGCAGAAGCCTAAGCAGTTTTGTGTTCTTTGTGGCTTCAGCACGTACAGAAAACGCGCGTACCCTCACATGCGATACACAAATTCATTTCACTGATGCCCTTAAAACACTTTTTGTGTAATTCTGTGAGGTCCCTTTGCCGTGTTAATCCGCAACACATCTGGAAAGCATGCGCGCGTGCCAACAAAAGTAATTTGTGTTCTGCGTGACAAGATATAAACTCGTACTTCAGTACTTAATATTTGCGTAAACGTGCCACACGAGCTTCCTTTTAACCTTGTGCGCCCGATCTGCTTGCCTTTCTTTTTCAGTGTTTTTTTTTTTTGTTTTGGGGAGACTTTAAATAAAGCAGGGTGTCCAAATTTAGTATTTCACGGAATAAGATACGTGGAACCCGAATTTTTTACGAAGCGGCCGTGATGGTTCTTGCTATGTCGTTCACTTTGGCTAAGAGATTCGCTTTGCCTTACTTTTTTTTCGGACTCAATACTATAAAATTCTTAGCTATTTCTTCTCCTGGTTGTTCGAGCTGATTGAGTTTTGTTTGGAGGCACAAACCGTCACTTGTTACAGTATATAAAAATATTTCAACTCTTTACTAAATGCTTGAGAAATTCTGGATGTTGCCGGTTGTGCCTTTATTGATAAGCAACCCGATACGTAGCTCTTCCTGGTGTGCTTAAGACCAATAGCAAAATACATGTCTGCTTATAAAACAGCACATTTTTATCTCTCCTCCTATCCTAGCCAAGCCACACGCGTAGCCCAGTTTAATTGCAGCTAGTTTTATAACAGGTGCCTCTAGGCTGCATTCACTGCATAAGACTCTACTGCATAAGCATAAGGTTCACTTTCTACTTCTGTGGGCTGGTTTGGTTTTTGAGACGATGTTGCAAAGGAACAAACAGAACAGCAGTATGTTCTGTTCTTCTACCTATATCCTCACCTCAAGTTTAAGCTGGTCGATATAAACGATATCACAAGGATTAGCCGGAAAGCATATGCCATGTAGTTTCCGGTGGGACCCTGTTCTTGACGAAATACTCTTAGCACCTTTCCTCTTAGCTGCGGGCGTGGCATGGCTGAGTTCTACAGCCGCTGTAGACTCACAAGAAAGGAATAACGAGTGCATTTACATAAGAGGCAGGGGTCAAGTACTTACCCAAGGGTGTCCAGATCTTACTACGCTTGAAGAGTCTCATAACTGGGATTATATCCACGCCGACTTGATTCCAAAATTCTGTCGAACCTCCTTCGTGTCTTAGTGCAGACGGGCGTACTGGAGTCCGAACCGTGTTCCTCTTGCAGGCGGGTGGGGTGCTCTAATTTCAGGTCACTGCTTCATCATTGCTGCAAATTTGTATTTATCATAAGAACAATTCAGAAAGCATGCCGTAGTTCCCTGCAATTCTTCACAACATCAAAGTCTAAAATTTGTACTTACAAGGGCAATAGCTGCTATTAAATCAAACTGTAATATTTTTAAAAGAGATATGTATCATTTATTTTATGCTCGCTAAGGAGATATCACCCTGTGGTCAGCTTTTAGCTTATAAAACCGTTGTCAACAAAAGTATATACCAGCGAACGGCAATGAAGCGTTCTCAGGGAAGATTTGTTATACCATTCAAGCATAACATTGTTGGGGCCCAACATTGATATGCTATAAATATATCCCCTCCCTCCCTGCGAAAAATATTACGAGTTATCCTACGAGATCCGAGCAATAAGTCTTAGATGAAAGTTATTCTATGAAAAATTTTGACGAATGGTACCTATACTAATCTCCTACGTGGGATTCAGTTTTTTAAGCAGCCCTGCCGTAGACGTTTGGCAGTAGTCGAAGATACTGGCGATGCGCGCTAAAATCCGTGCAGTACTTCTATTCCCACCGTATATACCACGCTTCGTGATCCACAATTCTAGTGCTGAAGACAAGCTACAAAATAACCACTCAAGTGTATCTCTCTCCTTCTGTCTTAAAACAAACCATCATGTAAGTGATTTCTAGGTGTGAAGTAGTTGTACGCACAGGGTGGTTACATACATTCGGACACAAAAGCTTTCTTTTCTTCCTCTTTTATTCATCACCAGGAAGGAGAAGAAGCAAGTTGCCTGCACTCATCAGTTCGTGAATGGCTGTCTGGCGGGTTCCCCACATCTCGTGGCGCTGGTGGCCGTCGATTCACTGCAACAAACATTGGGTAGCGTCTGCACTCCTGGTTCAGATGCTTACAAGGGTACGTTTTGGTTTGGTTTGATTTGGTTTTTGGGTTTTAACTTCCGTAAGTGGCTCGGGTTATGAGAGACGCCGTTGTGGACGGCACCGGAAGTTCCGACCCCCAGGAGCTCATTAACGTGCACTGACATCGCACAGAACACAGGCGTCTTTATTTTCGCCTCCATCTAAAAGGGGTACGTTTTGAGATATAGGAGCTCAGAATGATGTCGCAATGAACCAGTGGTCATTACCTTCTTACATTGAGTTTTGTTTACCCATGCAGGGTATTTAGTGTCGACGAGGTTCAGATTATACAGAGAAATAAGCTAGCTCAAATGAATAAATATGAACGGGGCTTTAAACAAACTTTTATTGGTCGTAATGACGTTTTTAGCAGGTGTAATGCATTCTGCAGCCTCTTATGAAGGGACCATTGGCTTCGGCTTTGTGTGTAAGTCTACGCACTTTACCACATACATAACAGTCCACCCAGCTAAGCGCAATAACTTTGCAAGACATACGCAGTCTCCTAGCCGAGTGAAAGTGTTTAGAGTGGCGCAGCCTATTATGTAGAACAGGGTTCTTTTTGCAATGTTTATGACCATGTTCACTGATGACTTGATAGTAGTGTATTTATATGCCCCAAACCTTAGTGTACTTTTTTGTTGTGTTACGTCATTGAGCCTTTCATTTTTTGCTGTTGTGTTTTGTTGCTTATTATTAATTTGTGGCCTTTATACTTTTTTTTTTCTTAATATTTGTACTTACCTATTTTCTGTATGCTCACCCTGCGAAAATCCCTTCCTGGGATTGCAGTATTAATAAATAAATAAATAGGTAAAATCACCTTGTTCATCTGCGTATTTACTATTAATTGAATGTTCTTTACTTAAAGTGAGAGTCAACGGGGTCCTGCTGGCCTAAATATTTCGCGAGGACTAAGTACCTGTAAAGCTCCCGCGTCGTGGTGGTTCATTTCAAAGAAAACATACAACCGCTCGGAGCTGACCAGAGGCGAATAAAGGTGACACCTGTGCAGCCGTCAGCGCACTGCTTATGCTAGTGAAAAGCCCAAACAATCTCTCACCTTCGTTCTTTACATTGAACATTCCTTCAACAAAAAATGACCCAAGAGAAAAGCAAATCGAAATAAAACAGTCGGGACATATTTTTATGGGTGCGGATTTGTGAAGGCTCTTTTTTGTTCTTACAGTTCAAAGTATATGAATCTCCGATATTCTTTTTTATTTATGGTGCCTACGGCAACATTCGAACTTGTTTTATTGTGTTCGATTTTCGTTGCGTAAAGGCTGGGGGCCGAACATCGAGTAGTTTTAAGTGTTCGTCTGCGGTTTTACGACACCTTCCGCTATTTCTTTTCAAAAACAAAGCAGAAGTCTGCCTTCATGAGGTCGTGTTGGTTTCTTTTCCGCTTGACAATGTCAAAATGGTGCATTCATGTTCTTTTCGTTCAGAGAAATAAATTGCTAGGCCTATTGTATTATTAACCTTGTTTTTATTGGGCCCGCCCATGATGGCTGCTCGTTCTTCTCAGGGTACCACAGGGCCGCCAAATGCATAAATACCGTTGGCACTAAGATCCACGCATGCCTCCAAGATCTCAAGGGCACTCTGCAGAGGGCGGTAATCAAAGCTCCCGCCAAGCAGCTCGTACCCTATAATTGCTGGTGAGAAAAAGTGGTTTACACTTTCCCGCACGTGCATTCGGTCGAGTGGATGAAAGATGTACCCGCCTTCAGAAAGATAAGGAAGTTGTCTGATATATATGTCAACTATAGTTCAGATACCACCGAACTAAGCTCACCGTGCAACAACGCAGCTGCCAGCCGCAATAACGCTGTTCTGATTTTCTACGCTTACTATGCCTAGCATCGCTCTTTTGAAGCGTTAATATATGAAAATTTGTTGGCTATGGACCGAAGTATAGAAACCAGAACTAAGTCGAATTTCGGCAATATAGAAATCTCATTCATGCTACACCAGGTGTGATATGGAAAGGTACCCAGCAAAGCCTTGAAAACTTGCTTGCATATCCTATGTAAAATAAAAAACTAGACATATTCGGCTAATGTAGAAATAAAAACGTAGTCAACTACACTCGTCACAGTCACTCACTGATAGCCATGGCTATGAAGAGATCGTAGGTTGACGTCAACCTAAAGTATGGTAATAATGAGAGAATCATTAGCTCCTCCGCCAAATGAGATTGATCTTATGCAACAGTGGACATTAAAGAGTATAAATGTGCTGGTTGCTATAGACATATTAAATTTGAGATTGCAGGTGAAATAGCACAAATACGCATTAGACGACAAAACCTAGTGTTGTGTTATTTTCTGTCCTGAATGTGAGTACGATTTCTCTGTTACTCAAGATCTTTGATGGTGGAATGCAATGAGAGAGTTCCACATTGAATACACTCTAGCTAATTTATTTCTCCTGCTAAAGCGCAATAGTGGGTTAATCGTTTGTTTCTTCGCCGCCTGCGACCTAAACCTGCTACTCGCATACTTGTTTGCGCGGAAGCATCTCAATGCCAATAATTACGCACAACTATTTTTTTTGTTTCACTGCATTTGCAGCACAATCATTCTTATGCGCTATTTTAAATGCGTAGTCTTCTGAACAATACTGAGATACCTCTATAGAGTTTCATGTCCAAAAGTGCCCAATACCTAAAGTTGATGACATGGACCAAATTATCTCCATTATTTTTTCATTAAATCAATGTGCTCATCTTACATATAAAGCGTATCATGCAGCACCGCTACACTTTCTTCATGTACTAAACCTTCGTGTATTTTTCAACTGGTGTTTAATTGGATTTCACTCAATTGACAGAAAAACTTTAAATTGTCAGTTCACGTATCTGCATTTTCTTGATATTTATTAATGATTTACCTAACTCAGTCTCTTCTCAAATAAGACTTTTCGCTGACGATTGTGTGATTTATCGCAAAATGTATAGTAATGACGATCGCCTAGTCCTTCAGTCAGACCTCGACACAGTAACAGCATGGTGCTCTACTTGGCTTATACAACTTACCCTTTCTAAAACAAAATTTGTGTGTTTTATAACCGAATGTCCATACCGAAACAGTGTATTCTTTAAATAATACTCCAGTAGAGTTGGTAACCACTTATAAATGTCTTGGTCTTCATCTTCTTTCAGATCTAACATGCAACCACCATATTAACCTTATTCTTGCATCCGCTAATCGGTCTTTAGGTCACTTAAAACATAACTCAAGGCATGCTCCCTCCCACCTCCGATTACGTGCTTACACCACTCTTATTTCACCTAAAATTCAATTTGCTTCGGCTATTTGGGACCCTCACCAAGCATTCTTAATAAGTAACATCAAATCATTGCATAATCGCGCAGTTCGCTTTATCTTCTCGAATTATTCACATCATATCAGCATCACAGCCTTCAAGAAACGCGCCGACCTTCAAGATCTATGTATCCGTCATAAACGTGCAAGTTTATCACTTTTTCATAAAATGTATTACCATCCAACGCTTCAAATTAACTTTTTTTCTTCACCGTCTTAAATTTTTGACCGCCGCGACCATCCATTTAAAGTTAAGCGCTTGTCATGCCGTACATCTAACTATGCACACTCATACCACGTACAAAACTGCCTGGAACGGTCTGCCTTCACATGTTGCTAAAGTTACTGATGCGGATAAATTTTATAATCTATTGGCTGCCACTACCTCTGCTTAATCTTTTTGTGTTCACTGTTCACTTACCAGTGAATCAGGCTTCTGTCTTTATTTCCGTTAATGAGAATTCTCGTTTTGTTTTTGTGCCGTTATTTGTGAGACATTGTATAACTTATATCAACGTTACTGTCTGCCGCTCTGTTCAAGTTTTTTTTGTGTTTTTTTTTCCTTTTAAGCTTCAATGTTTATTTTATGTTTCGCATTTTTGCAAATATATATATGCTTTATTTGTTTTGTTGTTTCTTGTAATTGTGGTTTATTTGTTTATATTTGATTACATGCCTATATCCCCCCCCACCCTATGTAATACCCTCGAACGGAGGGCCTTAATGGGTATGTTATAATAAAAATAAATAAATAAATTCCTGGCAATAAACTAACGTTACGTAACCGACAGAGCAGATGAATACTTGCAAAACTATTTGGCCCCTTGCAAAGCTTGCCCAAAACATAACTTTAAATAGCAGATATTTTAAAGCAATATTGATCCAAAAGGGCGATGGACTTGATACAAAGTATTTCGCAAATAATTACCAGCATGCAGGACTTGGCTCTCGCGATGCATGTACTCAACCACGCTGCGTATCTCTGCGCTGCGGCCCTTTTAAATGTGCACCTTGATTTAATTGTGCATAAGTGCCAGTAAACAAGGAAATTTTTTGCTTATAACCTCAAAAGGATACAAATCTCACTAGAAGCAAACGATCTACAGGAACGTCTATGTGGCTTTTTCATTAAAATGCCAAGAACCGCGATCCAACAAGGAGCCATTTCTATAAGCAAAACGTCAAATCCGACAGCTGAAGTTGGTTCCCAAAAAGTTAATCACCTTATTTCAAGACTAGCTTTACACATTTGGAAAAGCATTAAGCGCTTTTTTCCTACTGTGCAAGCAGCATCGATGGAGTCGTTACGCATTGCAGCCATAGGGCCGGTGACCGTTTGCCTGATTCTTCTGCAGCTAACTCGGTCCTTTGCTCGATAGCTAAATGCACCCCGTGACTTGACGCAACGGCTCTTGCTTAAAAGAATTGATATAAATTACACAGCTGTATCTTAATCGTCCGATCATCCTACATATTCCTGGTTAAAAGAAAATGACCTGAATAGCAATCTAATTTTGGAAACATCAGCTACAATTCGTTCACGAAAATAATGGCATAATAAGACCAAGACTAAACTAAAGGATAATAAAACTCTTGCCTAAATTGTTGGGCTGGTATCTGAAACCTAAAAACATAAATATTCGTGTATGATTATAAATTTTCCAAACTATGGGACCTCTTTTTAAAACTTTCTGTATAACCATACATTTGTGTCCACTTTTGAATAAACTTTGACCTGTCGCGATTGATAAAGCTTCGCAAGCAAATTCAGCTAAGATGCAAAAGATACGTTGACTTGCAAACATATCACACAAGTGGAACAATTAGAATGAGCGCTCAAAAGCCTCACTCATAAAAAGCACTTAGATCGGACCCGCGCATGACGTCAATTGCTTGAAAACTGACACTGAGAGCGGACATCAATG
This sequence comes from Amblyomma maculatum, assembly GCA_023969395.1. Taxonomy (NCBI): domain Eukaryota; kingdom Metazoa; phylum Arthropoda; class Arachnida; order Ixodida; family Ixodidae; genus Amblyomma; species Amblyomma maculatum. The sequence goes on from JAJIZL010124712.1 coordinate 15,550, forward strand.
GCAAATGCATCAGTTTTAGGTACGAAACTGTAATTTAAGTCGTTGATGCATTCGCGTCCTAGTGAGCCCTACCTTCCCAGCTATAATCTAAACTGACGGCTAACGGAGCGCCCTCTTCTTCTTCATCTTTGCTCGACAGTGCTTACGGAGAGATGGTCGACTGCATCGGCAAGGCTCTGCTACCATGCGAAGGTGTGAACGCAAAGGACTACCTCTTGGGTTTGATGGACAGGGTTATTGGCAGGACGCTAAAATTGGTGTGCACCAACTATCCCAAGGGATCATCGGCCTGCAGGGCGCTGCCCAAGCTAGTTCCTCTGGGCCCTAAGGACCGCAAGGTGGACAATTACATCGAGCTCTTCATCAAAGCAGCTGCCACTATCGAATCATAGTGCGGGGTGTCCTCGTTGTTCTCAGAATGTCGGGATCCGGCTAGTACACTTGATAGGAGATTTTGTGATGCAGTTGTGCCATTACTGCACTTTCTCTGCGCCATGATACGGT
>JAJIZL010124712.1:21053-59841 GCA_023969395.1 Amblyomma maculatum
TGTGTGTGTGTGTGTGTGTGTTTGTGTGTGTGTGTGTGTGTGTGTGTGTGTGTGTGTGTGTGTGTGTGTGCGCGTGCGCGCGCGCGTTTGTGCACTACATTAGTTTTCTTTCTTATACTACATCGGCTTTCTCACTCGTTTCGTCCGGCGGTGACCTTCGAAGCGAAGGTTGACAGTCTCCCGGCGGGCTCGGAAATCCTGCTTCCCGATCTGCTGCACGCAAGGGAAGGCATTAGATTATTTTTACACTTCCCCTACTCCCCTTATCAGTACATCCACTGCCTTGCTTGTCATGCCACGTTTAAGCAGCGTATCCTGACGCGCCTAAAGCCACCGTTTCTAATTAAGCGTTCCTGTGGAGCTTCTCTTGTACCTTTCAGACGACCTCTGCGCTGCATGGTTATACACAAACACAACACACACAAAAGAGAATTAAACCAAGACGTTAACTCAGATGATGCACTTGGTTTAATTCTCATGTGTGTGTATTGTGTTTGTGTATAACCATGCAGCGTCAGAGGTCGTCGGAGTCGTATAGCCAATTAGCCCGCTTGCAAGTGCTACTGTTTTCCTGCACGCAACTTCTGCCTTCAGCGCATATTATTGCTAGAAGGCATTTGTGGTAAGTCGGCTTCACTGGTCGTGCATTGAGCCCTGCGTGTCATTGCACCGACCTATCTTCTTTCTTTTTCCTCTCCTAGCCTATCTAGACTCTCAAATTTCTCTCAATGCTGATACTGAAGTAAAATTTGCTGCTGGGCTAGTTGGTTCATGATCGTACGGAGAAAAATAAACGAAAAAAAAACATAAGACAGGAGACAAGACAATGCGCGTTGTCCTGTCTCCTTTCTTGTGTTTGTTGCTGAATAAATGTTCGCCTGTCAATGGGCTCATAGCGTGTGTCGTCTCGTATTTATTTGGTCCGTACGGCGCTCTGTTTTGTGCCATGTTTAATTACTAACGTATGGCGAATTATAACGCCTTTGAGACTTTTGCGGCGTTTGTAAGCCAGCATATCTTTTATCCTTGGCGCCAAGCAAAATATATCACGCAATGAAGCTGTGCAAAGAATGTCGGAAACGTTCGCAGGCATCCCCTTTTCCCCTTAGTCGCTTTCCTTGAAGCAGGTCTTTTCTTTTTGCCCTCACTAGCCTTCTTTTTGCTCAAGACGAACCGATGAACTCGGGTGTTGAGGCACTAGTAGCTATCCCTTTAAAACATCATTGACTACCGGCTGCCTCATTTTGTGAGTCCGTGCATCACCGAAAAACCTTTGTACTGTTATTGCGATACGCATTGCCTTGTACATAACCAAGAAGAATCAAAATTTCTCATCTAGAACATACTACTTGCTTGAACAACGTGCGCAGCGCAAGTTTATTTTATTTATTTATTTATTTCGAGCTACCGTAGGTCCTATGGCAAAACCAGAAGGGGCATAGAAATTAACAATCACACACAAACAAAGAAATGCAACACACAGCGCAATTCGGCGAGTACAAAGGAATCAAAATGGTAATAATAATAAAAATACGAAATTGCACAGCTTACAAATCAAAAAGTGGCCAAGTAATACAACACACAGCAAAATTCGGCGGGAACAAAGGAAACGAAACTAAAATAATGTTAATAATGGTAAAAATAGAACAGCCTAACCAAGCCAATGATCGGAGAGTGCCTTGCTAAAATTACTGTTTTGGAACAGACATTCTGGCAGCAAATTGTAATCGGTGATGATCCGAGAGAAAACAGTACTCAAATGAGTTGTTCGGGCAAAGACATGTTGCAACGTGTGTTCCCTTGTCTGTCGTGTTCGTCCGGCTGTAGTAGGTTACAAAGTTAGGTATTGGAATATTTACTTCCTGTAACAGAATCTTTCCAATTAACAAAATTCGGTTTATTTTGCGCGCATACGGAGTAATGATGAAAGCCTAATAAACGGCGCCAATGCCACTGCGGTAGAAGATTTTGATGACAAAGAAAGCATAAGCATTTTGAATACTTTTTACCATAATATTCGAAGGCCACGCCACTGTGAAAGAAATGGGTCTATCCCTCACACGAAGCTGCTACAAACACGAGCGCGCTTTAGCCTAGCTGTCAACAGACTGCTGCCTGGCGTTGACGCAGGTTCTTTCCCTTACAAAAGAGCTAGAAAAGAAAGCTAGTGGTTTATGAGAAAAACGCGTATTAGTTATGTTGGTTTTCACTGCATCCCACCTGCATTATTACTGGACCAATGAACCCCCCTAACGACTTTAGTTAAATACTTCTCTTATAGACTGTAGAATCTGTTTTATTGATATATATGTGGATTGTAAGAGAAAATGTCAGACCAGTAGAGAAACCAATGCATCTTATAGACTGGCACATAATTTTCTTGCAGACCAGTCCATATTGGTTGAAGGATGGCAATTTGGGCGAATATTTAAGGTTCCTCTTGAAAGTAGGCGGCTGGAAAAAACAAGGACATGAAAGGGGACAAGGCAAGAGCAGGATGAGTGAGTTGGTGATCCCAATTGCTCTATATTGCTTCATTTGTCATATCTGAAACAATTTAATCATCATGCACTCATCTTACCATTTGTTACACACTGGCGTAGCCTACAATAGTAACCTCAATAACAATTCATAACGCTGATACAAAAAAATAGTGGCGCTTAACGGTCCGCGAAAAACGTGCGCGGATTCAACAAACTGCATACGGTTCACGCCTCAAGATGCGGATAGCTCACAATACTGCTGCTTGCTGCTGCTGCGAAGGAATCACTGAACGACGAGGAAAGTGCACCATTCTGTTGGCTGCCGCTGAATCCCAATCACTACCATGTGCAGAGAAAAGCTTTTAAAGTGAGGGAAAAGGCGCACGTCCAAGCAACCGCGGCCACCGAAGCAAGAGGAGTCGGCGCCGAGAACGCGACGAGACCGGCTGCCGCAGATCCTCATGGTCACGAGGTGTCGCAGTTTATCGGCAGCGGAAAATGCTAAGGTCTTCTTTCTCTCTAACTTGTACAATTTCAGAGCGAACAAGAAAAATGAATGGCTATGCTTTCCCCATGCGGGACTCTTCATACCTCCACAATAGGACGACCGCAGGTGGCCGTTGTTGCCGTGGATGAAACGCTTTTTTTCTAGGTTGGTTTTAATGTGCTTTATGCATAAAGCACACATAAAAGGCAGAGTAGTTTTTTGGTTACGAGCATATTTTAGCTGTCTGGTAAATCCTTACAAACAATCTAGCGAAACAGCGTTAGTTTGCCGTCACCACAAGGCAACGTTGGAAAGTTGTTTTGCCTTTGCGTGGTCACATTATCGCTCAAGTCAGTTCGGTGCCTTGCATTTACCCCTTACAGCCATTTTTAGAAGTGGCATTGCCGCGAACTTTCAGCTTTCGATCAGGTGCGTGTACATCAGTTATAGCATCGGGATGACGCTTATACTTTTTAAGTGTGTACTGTGACATAGCTTTGCAAAGACCGTTCAAGGTTATCGAGGGTTCAGTTATCTCCCCCTTCTATCTCAGAGGCGAAACCCCAGTTTTCTGGTCCTCGCAATCTCAAACAATCTGACGACAAACTAGTACCTGTCCGGGTCACCAACCAATGAACACCTGGTGCTCTGAAGCATTCCCGTGATAGTTCGTCCACAACGCCGACACCCTATCACCTGATGAACGTCGCTGTCGCGTTGGAATCCTATCCGAAAGGGCCCGGTCGGAGAAAAAGCGCGAGAGGGTTCCGAGTGGTAAATGATCGGTATATTGAGTGCAATTCACAGACCTGGACTACAGAAAGCATATAATAATAGAACTATCCACGCATTGTACGCGACATGACTGCGGGCAAAATAAAAGTAGAAACTTATGCACTGCTTATTGCATGTCTCGGTGAACTCTAGTTCAATGCGACAGCCCTAACGAGAGCTGAAATATCTGTTGTGGATATTTGAGATAATCAAATTTGTAAGTGGCTGGCCTATGGAAACTTATGCACATGTTTGTTAGTATAATCATGGAATGCTTAGAGGTCGGAGAAGCCAGCAAAATATGTAGTATGATGATTTCCTCACTTCTCCATTTCGTACAATGACCACCGCTGACCTGTGAAGGAAAACGCCACAGCCACGTCAAATACATCTGCAAATTATTGCCGAGGAAACTAATTTTGAGGAAATTGCCTTAATTAATTTCACAGTGGAAGGAATTTTAGAGATATCCGAACGGTTGTTGGCGATCGAACTATGATAAACGAATCGTACCATGGTAATTTCGAAGCAGGCAGTGGTTTCCATTTGTGACCTTAGCACTCAAGGAGAACCGCATATAGCTATGCGCAAATAATATAAGCCAGAGGGAGTTGCCGACACAAAGCCGCCACGGAAAAATTCAATAATCGCCGATAGTGAAGCCTTCTCACATCTGTGCCTCACATGTATCTCTTCTCAGGATTGTCCACTTTTGGAAGTTGGCCCCATCACTTTGAAATTGCAATTAAATCGTGGCAGAGCTTGGCTTGTCACTGAATTGGCTGTATTGTGCTATTTTTAATGATACTTTCAGTAGACCAGTCCTTTTATTTGGTGTCTACTATAGTGATATTTCCTTTCGTCACTTACGAACATTCTGAACTTCGCTGAATTTTGATTTGTCCAGACACTCAAGTTTGCCAATACGTTATACGCTTTCACAATCGGCACGAGATCATGCCCCCAGTTCAAGAATATATACGTACTAGATGAGCATAGTTTTTCAACGCTTTCTTTTATTTAAAACGTCATTAATGGAATGGCAAACCACTCCACACAGTGCAGCACTGTTGTGTGTTTTTTTTTCCGTAAACGGAGGTGGATACATTTGTCAAATAAGCGTATAGACGGGGACTTGACGCCATCGATCACCAATCTGCGCATGACATCAACATTCATATTTTGCGAAACGCAAATTATGAATCCTAAAATTAGCAAGCTTCGACACCGACGCTCCTGTAGAAACGAAGCTATCCGCTCGTAACCGTCCCAGAGCAGTTGCGCCGCGGCGGTGTCGATTAGAACTAGGTGCATCAGGCCTGCTTTGTGCGACGCGATGGGCCGCACCTGGTGAACTAATAAACGGCCGTGGAGTGAGATAATAGAGGTACAAAATAAGAAATTACGGTGATTATGCGAGCGCCAAAGTGCGTGTATGTGAAATAATATTTGCTGCGTCGGAGGCGAAAACATGGGGGCAATCCACCTATCACGTCATAACCTTGAAGGAGGAGCTAAAGTGCCTTCCCATTCTTTCTCAACCACGCTACCCGATTTTGTGATTTATATACGGCAACTTGTGATAACGCATCGTCGGATCTTAACTTGCATTGGTGCTCCACAGTTGGCACACAGCAGCTTCTCGGCATAGCGGCAGATGCGCTAATGGCTCTGTTGGCACCAGCACCGACCAAACACGTGCGCGAAACGTGCAGAGCCAGATAAAGCAGCCACAACGAAGACACGCACTAAAACTCCAAGTGGACTTCTTTCGCGGTGCCTTGCGTAAATCGCTTCGTCCCGGTGTAATGGCGCCCTCACGCGGACTGACGGCGGAAACTGTACACCATCGCATCGCATCACGCCCTCGCCCAGCTATCGAGACCCGATGCAACAGGCAGCCTACCCATATTCCGTTTCCTTTAGGCTGCCATGAATAAGCGGTTCGTCACTAACCTTATGACTGGGCGTCTAATGCTCAGTGGCTGGTAGATTTTGTTATCGAAAGGTGGTTTTATCGCTTAATATGACAAGACGGCCAATTTGAAAAACGTGCGCTGTGCAAGCTTTTTTAGAAGCGACCATTTCTACCATTCTTCGTCGGCAGCAATCTTCTACCACAAATGTCCGCGGGAACAAATAATTTCTTAGAATTCGCGCAATACACCTCACAAAAAAACGATCAGTTCTTTCCTCCCAAAAGTTAAGACAACTTCAGTTTCTTTAATCGGCGCGGCTGAAACGGGTTTTATTATTTAGCCACTGTTCCTTTGATTGCCTCTCTGTGCATTTTCCTGATTGATAGAAAAAAAAAAACACGTAAACGAAGCTTCATTTCGTGCTAATGATCGGACAAGGCAGGTTCAGTCATTAATGACTTTACATGAACGCTACTTGTACACTCACAGTAGCTATAATCGATAGTCCTTTTTTATCAGAGCCCACAGCCAGTTAGAAAGGACGTATATGATTATCCAGCTCCAGTTGCATTCTCTGTAAGTAGAGGCCATATGGAGGCAACGTTTTCGATACTTCTTTAAGGTTTCAATTGCATACGCTAGGGATGCAAATTGTGTCGAAGAAACAAGATTGTAGAAAACCAAAATAGCCTTTCAGGACTATCCAAACGTTTTTTTTTTTAGTTTATTTAGAGAAATCATTCAGGGTCTATATTTCTACCCATCTTTTACCGTCCAGGGCTCTTTTCTCTATGGGGTTAAGTAAAGTACCCTCGCATATTCCTCCTACTTTTCCCTGTACTACTGCTACTCTATATGTGGTCCACATTTCCAGTCATGTGCTGATGTCCGCGCACTCTACATTAATGCCTTCGTAAAGTTGCGGCGCCTTTCAATACCTAACTTGTGAGAATTGGAAGCAGCAGTACTTTCGTATATAAAAAGGAAAACGCTGATTGAAGCTCGCTGCATCCTCTGTGTACTTCCCAGAACCTAATTTAGTTTTGCCGTTCGCTAATAACCCTCATGAACGTATCCATTACCAACTTGATCCATTGAGGCTCAGGAACTTGTGGAGACTATAATGCTGCCGCTAACAATTTAAAACTTTATTGCTTTTCAACAGCCATGGGGCGTTAGCCCTGGCATCGCTGCGTTGGCATCGACTGTCCCGCGGCCTCAAGCCGAACGTCTCCGCTTCTTACGCCCTACAGTCTAAGGTCCTTTCAATATTTTCGCTTTGTCACCCGCTGAACTAGAATCGCCATCTCCTTTTTAGTGTCAGAGCACTTCATAAGCCAACCGCGAATCAAATGTGAAGCCTCTACCGAATGCAGGGGCGGGGGAATCTTGGGAACCGCGTGGATTCGGGCACCGGTATTCCAGGCAAAAAACGATTACAGAAGCTGTAGCCGTTGCCGGAGCCCTATCACTCCGCGTTTTGGACTGCAACGCACTCTCACGCTGTGAATTACAAATCGTTAGCTACACAAACTCCTAGCTGTGCGCAAAACATTTCTCACGTCCTATTCGTTTAAACCACTTTGAACATACAGTTAACCACCCTTGAAAACAAGTAAGAATGCAGGACAAAGAAATCAACCTGGGGCAATAAAGTTATCTCACATTTCCAGCTAGGAAAGACGACTTCATTTCTTGAGACCGGCTTAGGCCTCGAAACAGCCCCAGACTACGCACATTTCAACGCTTTCACTCTTTTTCTGTTAAATGAAACTATGCGTCGTGCAAAAGGAGGGACCATTTATTTATTTATTTATTTTCGAAATAATTCATGTGCTTGTAAATAAAATAAATGGTTGCGTAGCTTGTTTAGCAGATGCACATCTTCGTCCTCCCTGCAGCCTCTACGCCACCTGGAACCATGATCCAACGTCAGAGGCAGATAAACGGAAAAAGAAACGAGTCTTTACAAGATACGGTCTAGCATTGAATCGAGGGCAAGCGCCGCTACTTCGACGTGAATCGACCTAGAGACTCGTGTTTCCTTTGGCACGCTAATCAGCAATCAGCGGTTGAAGCGCGCTCCACCAAGGGGGATCGCTATAACCGCATCTCGAACGTGAGAGAGCTTCGCACCGTTCAGAAGCCTTGAATGCAGTCCAAGAGATTTTATTTTTTTATCGCGGCCTGATGCCGTGCGAAGCAACGTTCGTGCGTGCTGATTGTGAAACGTGTGCGTAGTCGAGAAGGAACGCTGTGGTGTACGCACTTTCTCTGCCTAGTTTCTTATTCTTCGAAATTGGGTATAGTTAATTGGACGTTTTTCTTTTTACGACGACGGTTTCGATATCCTGTTAAGAGAACAAGTAATGTCATTGCCGACCAGTTGGTACTGGATCGCGCGCAGCGACGAGCTGCGAGAATGCTGCCGGGAAACACCGCTGCTTTAGTGCTGCTGCTGGCGTCCCTTATAGGTAAGCCAGCTTTGCAGCGCCTTGTGCGGTTTATCTGTGGTACAGTAGGCCTCAAATGCAGGCGTATCTCATCAAATCACAACTATGAATTCTGGTGAGACTAGCGCATTTTGTTTATTTCATATTCTTCCTAACCTTTGAAGGCCGGTCATAAAAAGTTAATGAAGAAACTTGGTATAGGCATACATGGGCATACTTCGTGAAAAGTGGGAAGCACGATGCCGAAAAAGTAGCGGGTGTTCGCTACGCTGGAGCGACACTACAGTTGGCGTAGGTCAGGTTTTGCGTGGTTACACACTAGCATTTTCTCCGAACACTTGGTAAAAAAATGTTATAGATACTACAGCTGAATATCTAGAAGATATGTCTGTATTCCTTGGAATATATGACGTCACAGTATGCATCTCCTTATGTAGAAACTACCTCAACGATTCAGTTTTTCGGTAAATGTTTTGTCTAACTTCTTTTTTATTACACACTTACATTGTAAACAAAGTAGCAACTTTCAAACTAATAGCGTAGTTCAATATATACAATATATGCAGTTAAAATTTCTATGATACCGAAGTCATACGCTGAACTTCCAAATTATGGAAGTGCGCCCTAATATTAATTGTTTTCGACTGCAATAAACAGCGAATCGTTGTCTGTGTTTTCCAAAAACCATGTCAATTAAAATGTCCTAAAATGGCAATGCTTTCTCTCAAGTCGTGGCTCGTTTGAGGTTGCTATGCGTTTTCAGCCGGGGCCGCGACGACGAAGTAATGGGATAAATATAGCAGAAAGGCTTTTCGGTCCACGCTAGGCTGAAATTTGAAGATGGAGGCCGCGCCCCCTACAGGTGGGTCAACTCGGGGAACTCGACCTTTTTCAAAACGTGCAATGAGCAGCTATGTATATACCTGGCCGCTGTTGTTCCCCCCTTGCACATGCCCGCTTTCATAGTGCGTGTGCACTCATTGTAAGCTTGACCTCTGAAATTGGAATAAAGCAGAAAATTATACTGAACCTAACATTCTGATAAATGCAAACACTTTTACAAAACGTTTCTACCTTCATCGTGAGGGAAATCAATGATTTATTCTCAGAGAATTCTCCATGGAGTCTTCAAAAGCTAAGAAATATGCACAACACGTTAGCTTTTTTTCCTTGCACAAAAAACTAAATACTTTTAATCTGTGCGCAGTTTTTTCATCGTGCAGTGCATCTGGTCTGTTGCATATCCTTAGAGTATTGATTGCCAAACTGCAAGATAGTGTTTGCAGCACTCAGCCAGACGTGAAAAAAGTACGGAAGATCGCGAACACACAACGGCTAACTGTAAGTTTATTTATACCTTAAAAAAATTCTGTACCACCCGGTTGAACATTGTCAAGCTTTGCCGAACAATGAAAGAAAGGGAAAAGAGAAGTTCAGAACATAGGATGCCATCCGCACGTAACTGTTTATGTGAAAAAGATGACGGCGGATAAGATCCTTGGTCCATGGCCATAGCAGTCGACCACCGTTGAGGCATACAGGGCACTACTTAGTTTCCTAACAGCCACCGGTTTGTGTGACAAACTTTGACTGTGCGCAACGTCTTCTATCTCTTCCCCTCTTTAATACCCTTATCACTTTTCCTCAGTGTAGGGTAGCCAACCAGAGGCCTTTCTGGTTGGCTTTCCTGTCTTTCATCCTCATTCCTATCTATGAGTTAGCAAAACGATGTTGCCAAATACTTGCAGGGGAAGCTCTACCTGCTTCCTGTTAACGACCTATATCAGGTACAAAACAGGAAGAGAAATTGGCCAGGTTTTTGAGCGTCGCTGGCAACACTGTTGATGTTTTTTTGTAATTGCTGCCAGTTTACCTGAAATCAACCCTTGCAGAGTAGAATGGGTATCGCTCTATTCAAAGGCAGATGATCTGTATAGGATCATGGATTGCCCTCGTCGTTATTGACAATTACCTCGCAATGCATGAAAGAGCTCTTAAGGGCCGCTTGATTATTCACGTGCTCTAAAATATTCCGGTCGTGGATGAATACCTAGTTCTCTTAGATTCCAATAACGAAGCCATATTACGCAAGGTGCCTCAATATGTCACCTTTATTGTTTATGACGGCACTGGCACCATTTTATTTACACTCTCGAACAACTGAAAAAAAAAGAGACGAAGCCAAGACCAGCAAAAGCTCTGCAGTACATGAAGCCAATTAAAAATAAATAAAAAGGAGCAAAAGCTCAAAATTAAAAAAAAAAACTTTTATCATCTGAACAATAAGGAAAACTGCAAAAAAACAAGATCTGAGTCGCAAGGTGGTCCACGCTGGACCGAAGAAGAATAAAAAAAATAAAAAAAGAAAAACACCAGAAGGCAGCATTCAGACCTAAAAATACGGCAAAAACAGGAAACAGAAAATGATAACACTGGTTCCACTCAACGTGACTCACGAGGGGCCAACAATAATACCCTACGCTTTATCGACCTTAGAATGTTTTTCACACCTAAGCCTGTATTCTTTAAGGAATACATTAAGGAATATTGTACAATCTAGTGAAAGTAATGCCTTGACGAAGTCAATGTGAGCACAAAATTCAGCGTAGCGTTTGCTGAAGTGTGCAGGCTGACTGGGTCGTTCTTGCTTCTGTCGCTGGTAAAATGTTAAAACTTCTGAACGAGCCGATACAGCCCCCTCAGCTGAGGTCTAACAGCAAAATAATGCAGCAATTATTCTTTATATGTAAAAAATTTCTCATAATCTTAAGAGGATTCGCACGAAGGCAGGCGTTCACGGGATCATTTCGTCCCTTAACTGCCTTTATTGTAAAGTTCTCAAGATGACAAAAAAGACTAAATAAATGTTAGAGAAAGCTCGCAATAAACCACAGGTTATCGCAGGCAAAAACCAATTGACAATAAAATAAAATGGAAAACTCCAACAATAAAATGTCAGAAAAGCGTATTAGAAGCAAACTATGGCACAAATCTCGAGTGGCCCAAGCGAAAAAAAACCAAGGCTGGATCCAGTGTGCCAACTCACTTCACTGTCTGTCTAACTGTGTCGCATGGTAAACTAAACAGCAAAGACACTGGCATTACTGCACGGCAGAAGAATGCCAGCGGAGCATGCGCAGAATATTATATTCCACGATCTCGTGCCAAGGAATCCATCGGCCATAGACTGTTGATGTATCAACAAACGATTACCGGAGCAGAGTAATGATTTTTTCGGTTCATCGTTTAGAAACGTACCGGTGTCTGCCTTGTCGCACATGCGAAAACATTGAAAAATCTTCCCGTCTCCTGGAACAGACGATCACTCTAAAGAGATGCCGTAATAAGCTTATACGCGAAATAGTTGACGCTCCCTTGGTCGCGAAGCACAACGATGAATAAGTCAGCAGAGCTCAGACTTTGGAGTAACGAAATTGCATATATCTCTGGTTGTCGCTGATTTTATCTTTGATTTTGCTCGCGTTCTTAACATGGCGTCATTCTATATGATTTCGTTTCGTTTCTGGGGTTTGACGTCCCAAAGCGACTCAGGCTAAGAGAGACGCGGTGCTGGAGGGCTCCGGATATTTCGACCACCTGGGGTTTTTAGCGTACACTGACATCGCACGGCACACGGCGCGTTGGTTTTCGCCGCCGCCGAAAAGCGACCACCGAAGACGGGATTCGTTTCCGCATACTTCGGCACTGTGCCCAAGCACCCTATTACTACATCACCACCGCTTGGCACGACATTCTATATATTTTAATTTTTATTTGTATTTTATTCCTGCCTGATTTTTTCGCTCTTTTAGATTCCAACATTTCACATTCAGGCTTCTTTAATTCCATTTCATACGACGCCGCATACCCCTCTATGCCTAAACCAATAGACTCAAAACCCTACCAAGAATGCTCACTAAATGCTCCCCTGGCAAAGTCCATGATGCACTCTGTACGCACAAAAATAAAACATGACAGCAGGCTTAGGTTATTTGAAGCAACACCAACGCCCGTGTTTGACAGCGCGAAACGGCTCACTCGACCACAACATACATATCTAAACAAAGTGATAGCAAACGCAGCCTAATTGACAAGTTGTTTCTCGGTCGACACGAAACCCTAAAAGAGAATACATGCACTTACTATCAGAAACAGTACGCAGCAGACATAATACATAATATACGGCAATGCGCATCTTTTTCAAGAGGAAGAAACAAAATTACGCATATTCCGCGTGACGACATACCCACCGTAGCACATCAAATACTATGAAGCACCGCAATGCAACATGTCATTTCCACCAATGACAGTGAGAGTGGCCTGCGTCGAGTAGTGTAAGAGAGGTCGACTTACAATGCAAAGAGCGGCAGCATGGCAAGCTACGATAAACCGCTTGTAGAACCGTGAAGAAGCGAGAAACTAGACTCCCATCCCTCCCAATTCTCTAATTACCAAGCATTGCCTAGAACCATCCCTTAAATTAAATAAAGGCTTTATTTATTCATTCATTATTCTCTTTAATTCTACATGCCCATATCAGCCGCGCTGTTTATTCCTTTCTTGGCTTTTGTAATTGTTTTCCCATGTTTATAGGTGGCTTTCGATTTTGTTCCATCATTTTCATCACTCTCCCTTCCTCTATGTGTTACTCATTTTTTAACTGTCTTATATAATCACCTGCGGTTTTAAAAAGGTCCTATCAAAAAAACGCCCTTTGCACTTTCAGTTTTTTAGCCAATGAAGAACTGAAAACATTGTTGATTCTTTCATGCACTATATTATTCACTGCCTGTTATTATCAGACTTTACAGCATCTTACTTTCATCTCATGCAGTTTATTTTTCTGTTAATCTGTTGTCAGGCTCATCAATTTATCGATATATAAATTTTTGCGGTTTGTTCCACTCGACGCCTTGCTTTTGTAAGCGCTGGCTTTTTTGTCACACGTTTGCTACATTTTCGCTTTCCTTGCGGGCGTTTGTTTTCTGAGGCCGTATATGATGTGGTTGGCCGATTGCCGAAATAACGTCGCTGCCGTTCAGCGCTTGTATGTCATGTGCGTCTACGCGCTGCAACACACAATAGAAAACCAACAAGCCTGAACGATTGTCCTCTTCAAACTCCACGATTGTGCACCTAAGAAATTATTCGCCCCTTTTCCAGGTGCCCTGGTAGTACAGACCCTTCTTCAAAATTTCTAGATTGAAACAGTTTGCCATCAAGCGCAGTGTATATTGCGTCGATAGTCAAAGTCAAGATAGTCAAAGTAGCCGAGGAGTTCTATACAGATCTCTACAGCAGCCAACGTAGTCATGGCCGTAACGAGATTGGCGGCAGGGAAAAGCAGTCAGACGTTCCACAAGTGACGAAGGACGGGGTCAAGAAAACATTAGAAACTATGAAAAGGGGGAAATCAGCTGGAGAGGATCAGATAACTACAGATTTGTTAAAGGACCGGGGGGATATCATGCTAGAAAAACTAACCACCCTGTATACGCAGTGCCTGGTGTCCTCGACGGTACCGGAACCAAGGAAAAATGCAAACATTATCCACATTCTTAAGAAAGGGGATTCTAAGTACCTTAAAAATTGCAGGCCAATCAGCTTACTGTCTGTTACGTATAAGGTATTTACTAAGGTAATCTCTAATAGAATCAGGACAACCTTAGACTGTAATCAAGTAAAGGATCAAGCAGGTATTCGGAAACGGTACTCTACTATCGATCATATCCATACCATCAATCAGGTGATAGAAAAATTCTCGGAATATAACCAGCCCTTATACATAGCACTCATTGATTACGAAAAAGCATTTGACTCAGTTGAAACATCGGTGGTGATGCAAGCATTGCGAAATCAGGGGGTAGACTAGCCGTACGTGAAATTGCTGGAAGATATATATAGTGGCTGCACAGCAACCATAGTTCTGCATAAAGAAAGTAACAAAATTCCCATAAAGAAAGGTGTTAAGCAAGGAGACACAATCTCCCCAGTACTATACACAGCTTGCTTAGCGGAAGTATTCAGAGACTTGAAATGGGAGCAGTTAGGGATAAGGGTAGATGGAAAATACCTCAGTAATCTGCGATTGGCTGATGACATTGCCTTGCTAAGCAACTCGGGGGATCAACTGCAAATAATCATTGATGACCTAGACAGGAAAAATAGAAAGGTAGGCTTGAAAATCAATATGCAGAATACTAAGTTAATGTTCAACAGCCTCGGGAAGGAACAGCAGTTTACATTAGGTAGCGAAGTACTGGAAGTGGTATGCGATTATGTCTACTTAGGACAGGTAGTAACCGCAGATTAGGACCATGAAACGGAAATGACAAGAATGATAAGATTGGGGTGGAGCGTATTTGGCAAGCACTCGCAGATTATGACTAGCAGCTTACCGGAATCGCTCAAGAAGAAAGTATACAACAGTTGCATTTTACCTGTACTCACCTATGGGGCTGAAACGTGGAGGCTAACCAAGAGAGTTCTACTTAAGTTGAGGACAACCCAGAGGGCTATGGAACGAAAAGTGGTAGGGGTATCATTAGGAGATAGGAATCGTGCAGAGTGGGTCAGAGAAATAACTCAAGTTACCGACGTGCTAGTGGAAATTAAGAAGAAGAAATGGGCATGGGCAGGACATATGTAGTGCGAAGAGAGGATAACCGATGGTCGCTTAGGGTAAAAAACTGGATTCCAAGAGAAGGAAAGCGTAGCAGGGGGCGGCAGGAAGTTACGTGGGAGGATGAGGTTAAGAAGTTTGCGGGGGTCAGGTGGATGCAGCTCGCACAAAACCGGGTTAAGTGGAGAAATATGGGAGAGGCCTTCGCCCTGCAGTGGGTATAGTCAGGCTGATGTTGATGATGATATTGCGTCGAACGATGCCTTTTACCAAGCTTTTAAATAATATGTAACGTCACAGTTAACGTAGGTAACCCCCTGCTCTAATACCCTACTGGCGATGCAGGTATCCCATAAATAACAAAAAACAGGTTGTTCTTTCTTCTATGCACAACCTGAGCCTATCATACAATAGAACATCACCGTTTGGTCAAAAACCTTTCACACCATTTCATGCAATCACTGTATCATGCCGTTTCCTACTACCTGCAGGGGAGTGCCGAGCTGCTCTGAAAGCGGATTGCAAGCTGGAGACTCTGGGGGAGTGCGGCGACGACTTCATCCCGTTCGGCAACACCGACCGCCTGGCCTCATATGGCAAAGGGTTCGACGAGAAATGCGCGTGCGTAATACTGGCGGCATCCCGCCTGCCATGTCCTGCTCAGTCTTGAGAGTTAAACTGAACACTGCTAAAATATTTTCTGTCCAGATGTCAGAATTTATTGCCTCTGTGAGCAGTATATAACGTGTGCTTTCCAGGTTTCCAGAGCCCCGCTATATTGATGTGTAGCTACTATTGGCGGGAATGGCGCTTATATTGCTGGAGTAACGTAAGAGGTTGAATCCGCACTCATTGAACGTATACTTAATGAAATTACTTTATTTCATCCCTAGCGGCAAAACGTACAAGACTGTCAATCCCAAACAGCTGCACTAGTCGAACGCAATAATACGAATGCGTTGCCGGAGAGAATGTTTATTTTTTCTCACTTCTTTGCTCGAGCAATCGCGAACCCTGACTGAGCATCCATAAAAGGCGCACGGTAAAATACATATTCACAGAAGCCATTGATGGCTGAGGTAAGTAGTAGGAATATAGGTCGAAGGAGAACGAAAGAAGGAATGACAAGATCTGGACTGAATACAAAGATTTCTTTGCAAGCTCCCACAGGAATTATGCGAAGATCGGAAGAAAGGTGCTTGCTTTCAAGCAGCAGTCTCAACACGTATCCATAGGTCACAAGGCTGAAAGCTTTCCACGCGCCAAGTATTCGTAAAGACGTCATCAAGACACAGCGTGATCAATTCGTGCTTTCGTCTAGTTTTAGGAAAATACAGGCCTACATTTCTGTGATACCATTTAACTCAGTTTTAATTGTCAAAATGTGGGATATTATTAGATATTATTACCTGCACGCAGGTGACAATGGGGCAGGCATCATAGGAATGGAGAGTTAGGCTTCTTGGTTTACGATCATGGTAAGAACATCACTAACACAGGACTGAGCGAGAACACAACACGCGCTCCGCGCCGGGTTGTGTCCTGGGGTAGCGCTGTTACCAACATGGTATAAGAATGCGATGCTTGGCAAAAAATACACCCTAAAGTCTTTGCTGCGCTCGTAGTCAGTTCCTAAAAGGGCCGTAGAAAACCAATGGCAAGTGCTCTGTAAGATATAGTATATATTGTAAGATATACTTTATGATCATATTGATAGAAATGCACTGATCTTGCGATGAGGAACAGATTTTGCGGCCGGCGTTCGTCCTGCGCTCACAATAAGAAAATAATAGCTTGAGTAGAAAGCTACTCAGGTGAATTTTGAAGATTGGTAGCGAAAATCTGGAAGCCTGCACACTTAGGGCTGCTCAGATGCGTTTTTTTAAATAGTTGGTAAGTGGCTGAGACGTAGCATAAGATAGCTTTATGGGCATAGTGATAGAAATGGCTTAAACGTCGGAAAAGTGCCACAATTTTCGTTCTGAAGCTCTCCGTTCACAACAAATGTCACATTAGCAAGGTGAACATTGTAGCGTGCTTTTAAAAATTTAGAGAAAACCTAGAATCATGCACAGGAAAGATCTTCGAATATGGTAATTATTTTTCGCGGTTAACGACGTGCGAAAAAATATGTTCAAAACTGTTTTTTATAAATTTTCCAAAACGCCTGCATATGTGCCAGCGAGTACATTGCATGTGCACTGGACGTCAATCATGTGACATCAATACTTACACACCAATAGGCAGCAAGAAACCAGAATTATATTAGCATTTGTCGGCCAGCTCCGCATATGCTCCATTCAGATCACTGTTTCTGAACGGCATAGCAGAAGCACTCCGAAATTAGTAGCTTAAATTGGCGAACAAGACCATGTTAGAATCGCATTTTCATTCCAACTGAAAACTTAATTAAATCTAGGCGGGGTTATCCCAAGACCTTTATCTATGAAATATCGAATTTTTTGTTTTTACATTTTGCATACGTTGCCGCCTCACATCACCTTTTTATTGCATTCTTCTCACCATTGTGTGGAGTGCTCGAGCAGCGCACGACCATCTGAAAAAGGTCATGCTTGACCTCAAATTCTCGGTTGTAGAGGCAACATTTGCGCGGCCGTATTGCGATGTATATCCCATAGCAAGGAAGGTGCGAGAAGTTCGCCGAGAAATTAAGGACATTTTTGTGACTTGTGACTGTAAATTTTATTGTCTGTTGCATTGGACGCAGTTGCGGACTCTCATAGCGCCCTTTGCGATGCTCCTGGCAACAGGTTTCATTATGATGACGCAATGTCGAATCCTAGTTGCAGTATCCGCTTTTCGATGGAGGCAGGAAGCAAGGTGCTCTTGTCATGTGCCATTTCAGCGGTCGGATTACCGAGGCCGTTCATCACTGTATGCCTCATAGCCCGAGTCGCTTTGGGGCGTTAAATCCTACAAACCAGCAGCTAAAATGCACAGAAAATATCACAAACGCCAACAAAATATTGGTTGTGTTTGGTAATGCTTTCACCTTCATGGCATTCTGATTGCCACTCTTCATTTAATTTTACCATCGCTTTATTGCTTCACTTTGACGTGGGCATCTGGTAAGTGCCGATTTATACACTTTGAAACTGGGAAGACAGGTGGAAAGGGGATGATGGTGGGTTCGTGCATATGCAGCCAATAGAGGGTGTTTTGTCTAACGGAGGATAGACGCTTCCCATACACGCATCTGTAGGAAACATCAGGCGATATGGGAGCGTCTTAAGGTTGATGATGAGTAGGGAATAGTTGTGGTTTGGTTCGCGGTGGGTGAACAGTCAAAGGTCACATTATTGTTTTGCTCATGAATGTACGGATGCCGGTCACCGGGAATGTTTCCGTCGGGTTGTGGCTTTGCACACACGTGACCCCACATATCACATATTTATTTAATGCCATGGCGTTATAATTTTCCTGACACTGGGAACCATTCTTTCTCCTTAGCGAAACACCCTGACTGCTGAAGAGAGATCACATGACCTGTTGACGTCGTATATATTGAATGCAATCAGGACTCAGTGATCATAAATCCATGTCGCAAGACCCGACTTGTAAAATTATTCCTTGGAGAGTTTTATGGTATCACGAGGCCACGTAATTATGTCTCAGCCGATGGTAGATCTAGTATTGTCCCTGGAAAAATTTTCCCAGGAACCATAGCTGTGGCAAGTGGCAGCTAACAGGTTGCATGGCCGAGTGCTTCTAGGTAACCAAGGTGTGGGAAGTGTCTTAAGGTACGAAACAGCCCCGCATCAGCACCACTGCCAAAACTCAAGCGAATAGCCACTGATGTTATCGTGTCCATAAAAATTAAAACCCGGACGCTCTACTTACCTATATTGCCCATCATTCAAACTAACCAAGCGCTCCGACCTCTGCACCATTCTCTTCCCCATTGAACATCAAATACTAATCGAACTCATTACGAACTTTACGGCAAAGCGGGCTTTCACTGGACTGAACTGTTTATTCACTAATTACCATGGCAACGCATCTTTTACGCGAAAATTCCAAAGAGTGACAAAGAAAGGAAAAATTAAGGATTCAAAAACACTGCATCATGACCACTGAGGGTCATGGTGAATTTCTAAATTGAGGTATATTAAATCATGTTACCTCATCCTTCATATGACATTTCTAGGTAAAGTTCTAAGGGACCAGACAGTGCATGATATTTACACCCTAATATTTACACTGTGAATTCTGTACAAACCATTCGATCCGCCTGTCACATGTCCTTCATTCGAATCAATCTTTTATATGTTCAATTCAGGGCGGAGAAACGGCAAACCGCTTGCGTACGGCAGTTTGTGGACGACTGCTTGGAGGGTGTGTCGGAGACAGCGGCACTGCTATTCGTGACGACCCTTCGACAGAACATCGATGCCATCTGCACATCTGGTTCTGATCAGAACAAGGGTAGGTTTTGATTTACTTATATGGCGTAATATATGGCACCTGCCTGAGCCCGCCGTGGGGTCACTATAATTTTTCGATGATATCTGGCCTCTTCTGATGCTATTCAGCTGCGTTCAGTGCGCATGGTCCAAATAAGAAGAAACTAACCTAAATAAGGCATCCCTCGAGAATTGATTTTGCAGCGAGCAAAGGTTAATGTACTCCTCAAAGCTTATATGGATGCTGATGAACTTTATTTGTACGTATACGTTAAATGACGCAAATCAGGTGTTTTCTTCCACCAAACGCTCTATGTTGCCGCACAGGCCCTGATAACCAAGTTTATCTATGCCAAAAAGCGCGGGCTGCCGCTCCACATGGCTTGGGCTGGGAAATTCCGGTATACAGGCTGCCAAAGCGCCGCTGCTGCTCCTGAAGGAGAGCTCCCTCTCTACGTCAGAAACATTAGAGTTAAACCCAGTCAGACGTGCCAAAGCATGGGCTTAATTCGGTTTAGCTGTTGGTCGGTATTCTTTTTTTGCTCTAAGTTTCGATTTGATTACGCTCCAGGACGTAGATACATACATAAGGCAACGTGTTCACGTTTACAGCGTTTTCTCTCCTGTTCCAATTCAGCCCGCGGACCCGGAGCGCTCCTTCGGCCGAGACAGTAGAAGATCCCAGCTTACTCGCCATCCTCGCGTGGTCTGACGTGCCGTAGAAATTTCGCAGTGTGTCTACGCAAGCAAATATCGCGCGCAGCAAGATGACAGTCGCATCGCGTCGGGGCTGAGTCACTCTTGGTGCCAGACAAGCGAGACAATCCTGTCGTCAGGCTAATCCAATAATGACCCCTGTTCCGAGGCGTGACGAAGATGACTTTTATCAGCGTCCGTAGATACACCTATTAAGGACACCAGGGGCTCCCTCCCCACCCCTTCCCTTTGCACCACCCCTCTTTTCGCGCTTGGTTACGGGTAAGCTGTTACTGTTCATTTGGGAAGGTCACATTCAAGGCCAAGCTACGCACATTATGAAGGCCTGGTTAGACCTCGGGAAATAGGGCATTCGCACAAAAAGGGAAACTGGGAATTTGGGGGCCGCGCCGACCGCGCCGGCATCGCGTTCTCCTTACACTGCCGCATTCCTACTCCCATCATGCATAGGCAGAACTCTCGCACTGCATCTGCAGCATCGCTTCAGAAAACTCTCCTTCCTTGACTTTTATGTTTCGTAAATCGCACTTGAATAAGTTTAAAAAGTTCGTTGGGAACTTGTACTCTCTGAAGCAGATGGTCGACAATTACGATAGACGATTGGACCCGATGAGTGTCCTACCCCATTCCCCTGGACACCAAGAGTGCCGCCGCTCGCTCAGGCTGGCATACGTCGTGCCCAGTACCCCATCCCCCCCTCATCATAGTATCACCACCACCACTTTGGAAGAAAGCGATCACGTTTTGTACACCGCTTTCATTGTATAATTCATTTTAGGCGATAGCTTATACGGGCCGTTTCAGTCGAAAGCCGCCGGTGTAGTTGTAGTAGACCCCACCGCGTGTCAAAAATATACGGGCGTCGCGAAAAATGGTAACATTTCAATTTTTGGTTCTACTTATTCTTGATTCATTGATGCGTAACAGGGATGATGAGTATGTAACGCATGGGGAACTTTGAAGCGCTGGCAAGGTAGGCTATACTATATAAGCTAGGCTGAGAAGCTTGCTGTGCAGAAGCTAGGCTCATGTATTTCAGGCCTGACGCGTTGTTTGGTATTAGTTTGTGATAATATGGGCTTTACAGGCCCATAACTGTCAGTTAAAAGGCAATGTTTAGTGCTAGTGGTGCCAAACCACTGCACTCGACAAATAACAGTGCAAATAACAGTCAAACACATGCGAAACAAAGTTGAGAAAGTTTAAAGCAAATTTTGTTGTTTCACTGGTTTTTGTATCCACTCCCGGAAGATTGAACAGGGATGCTAACAAGGTTCGCATTTGCTGAGGAAAGTGTGACAAGGTTGTAGCTAATTTAGGACAGCGGAAAAAGTCAACGCAAGCTAACATTTGTTTATTCATACTAAGCAAGATCATCCTATGAAACGTGCATTCGAGACTGAAGATTCTCTTACAAAGCTTGAAATTACGCTACTTCAAAACAATGCTGCTCATGTGAATTATAGCAAAGCAAACACATTCCCCTGTGGGACAATGGCCAATGTTGCGACCTCTTTGCCCGCGGGTTGGAAAAGCATTCATGCTGTATAACAGAGTACTTCAACAAAACCATTGGGTCATTTGTGAACTCACGAGAGATGCTTTCCGGCGAGCAGCAGTTCATTTTTAATTTAATAGACAGCTTCCATTTTTAACAACCCGTCACGTCTCATCTAATATTTCATAACACTCAATTAGACCATCATTCGTCAAAGAAAACCTACTAAATAAAATCTTTTTATCTTTCTGCGCAAAGGCATTCACAGATAAAAAAGAGCGAGTTTAGCACCGTTCCCCTCTTACTCAATCAGACTGAAGGGCGCGTGCTACTGGTGCCATGCTGGTGCTACCGCCGCGCGTTTGTTGTTGAGGTTGTAGGAAGAAGGAAAGGAAAATGCGCGGGCCTACTACTGGCTCTGTGGCTGAGCCACCTCCACTGTCTCATGCGGACAGAAGAGAGAAGGTAGAGAAGAAAAATAAGAGGGAGAGAAAGACACGCGCCGCAACAGCCGTCGTCCACCAACTAAGCGGTGGCGGGTGCAATGACGGCCTACAACAGATAAAAATTCGGTGGCTGGCTAGCCCCTGCTGTAAGCAGCGTTGACCAACCTGTCCCAGCCCAGTAGAGTAAGGAACAACCACCCTTCACTCCTCCTTGCTCCCGTAGCCTGGACGTTTCGCCGCGAGGGCACGCGCGCGGCGGCCGTCAAGCACTGAAACGAGCTCAGGTTTCCTATCCTTTAACGTCTCCGAACTGTATTCATAAGTGCCCGAGGACTTGGTATGATTTGCTTGGTATGAATTGCAGGCTGTAAAATCTTAAAGCGACTTAGGCTTTTAGATCTAGGCATGATTGGGCGGAGGGCTGCGGATAATTTCGACCACGTAGGCTCACTACCATGCGCTGGCTTTGCATAGTACATGGGCGCCGACGCTTCGCCTGCATCGAAACGAAGATGGCATGGAATAAATTTACAGTTGTTATCTCAATAGTAAAGAGCGCTAACCTAAATTTTATTGTCAGCTCAATTCGTATTTTGCCTGCAGGGACCTCTTTGAATATTTTGGCGCCAAGTCTAAATTTTTAATCTGCTTATAAAGTTTATTGAGTCGGCTTCAATCGGCATTTTTTGTTCAAGGACATCAGATCCGGATATCGACAGCGACAACGCTGGATCCTCGAGACTGCCGTGTTAAAAAACACATTGATGCTTTAGAGCAATCGATAAACATTTTTTTTTAACTTTGCTAGTGACCGGCGAATGTGGCTGGTCGACATGGGATAGTGAAGGTTTTTTATAGTGTGCGCATATTGCGACGCCGCTCTATAAACTCGATGACTTGCTCTAATGCAAATTTAGTTACTCTTTCGCAAAGAAACCGTAATGGCGTCATCCCTTTGATCGAGACCAATCGTCCTCAGAGGCCTTTCAAAGGATGTCCTTCGTGACATAGTGACCACTGAAACTGTTATATCCAGGGTCATATATTATCTATAATTCTTTATCATATAATATTCTATTATAATCTCTTTTATAGCATCAGACAGAAAATGGGAGACAGTGACACTTCATGCACCGTTTGCCATCGTACCGGTTGAGCGACGTTGCAAATGTTTCTCTTTTATTTGAATGCTGCTAAGTTTCAGCTGAATTTGTTGAGGCAGAGCGAATAGGCGAAGACGCCAGCGTCCCCACAGTCTTCAAAATTTATTGCACTGAACTGACACAAATCACACGCACTTCATACAGAAAATAAACTGACATGAGTGGAGCTTGAATGCAGACAATTATAGCTAACAGAAGAAGGTAAAAAAAAAAACAACCCAACCCAGCGTGAAGAAACTCGATTTCATGCACATAAGCAACATTGAAAGAAATATTTTAAACAAAGTACAAAAATGTTTCAAAATGAAATTATGGTACCACTATAAACAAAATGGTACCACTATATAAAAATACCACTATAAACAAACCAAATGAATGCACATGCATAGCATAGAGGTAACGTGTCCGATTCAGAAGTCCTGGGCGGATACTGGCAGGCTGATTCTGATATCGCCCTCCCACATAAAAGGAGAAGCCAGAGTTGGCAGCTCCTGCGAAACGTAATGTCAGGATCCCTACGTACAGTTAGTGATCGGCCATTACGCACATTACATTACGTCGTCGATGACAGCGTCAACGCCAGACGTTTTGGCGAGCGGGGCCTTACC
This sequence comes from Amblyomma maculatum, assembly GCA_023969395.1. Classification (NCBI taxonomy): domain Eukaryota; kingdom Metazoa; phylum Arthropoda; class Arachnida; order Ixodida; family Ixodidae; genus Amblyomma; species Amblyomma maculatum. The sequence goes on from JAJIZL010124712.1 coordinate 44,648, forward strand.
TCTATTGTGTTAAAAATAGCCATTTCCGAGTTCGCATAGAGCACAAAATGTAAAGAACTGGTACTCGTACTTAACGTCAAGTTAAGTTCCTAATAATATGAATGGCAGGTTCCGCCTATGGTTGGGGAGAGATATGGCAGGAGAAGAGTGCACTATATGAAGTCTGCCGGAAAAGCTTTGCCCAGGCGTAAGTCGCTGTCATCGCCCGTCTTTGTGCACATTTCAATATGTGCGCCAATATAATTTATTGCCGCCACCTCGTACTGCTCGTCATCGCCCACAGTTTCCCGTTCTTTCTCTGTTTACCCCTCCAGCCCTTGGTTCTCTTGTGATTCTTCATGGCCTTTCTTTCATTTCAATATAGTAGAGTGAGGTGAGTGGTAAGTGTTCTGGAAACTAAAAGAGATGAACAAGAATTGGGAAGAAGCCTTAGGTTTTTGAACAATGTTTGGACAAAAGGATAATTCGAGGTGTTTGCTAAATGACTGAGTGTTAGTATGTAGATGCGTGTGTTTATTTGACCGCCACATCGTTAAGCGCTCTTTCTTCCTGGGATTCGGTCACAGCGTTGTCGTTCTGGCCATTGTAAGTGAAAACATTTTCAGGCCTCTGCCGAAACTGCATTGAGGGAATGAGAAAACAATTAGCGGTGCAACAGCGTGTCTTCTCCATTTTTTATACACAACTTTTTTCACTTTCTAATGTTTTTCCTGCATCTTATTTTACTTTTATTTCTATTTTTTTTTCAGTGCTTTCTTTGTTAACCTCATATGTAATTCTATTCACTTATAGCCACTAAAATTATTATTCATAAATATTTATTCTCCACTGTGAATAATGAAAGTCGTCACCCATTATTTCATTTATTGTTTGCATAGACTATTACGCATTAATTATTGGTTTACAGGAGATATGCGGTATCTGTCCCACTTTCTCTGTGGACACCTCAAATGGAACTTCATACTAATACACCGCATACGGTTCTCATACACAGTCGTGGCTCAACTTTTGCATACTCATTCCACGTCCACGGTTTGGCCTCATCAACGTAGCCCTTTTAATGTTTTGGCAATGAATCCTGAGCGCACCACTAGAAGGGGTAGTTAACGGATGAGATGTCAGAGCACTGGTGGTCCTGCGGGTGTTATGACATCACGAGATCGTATAACAGACGAGGTGGCATAAGTATCTCCTTTCAAAAAAGAGAGCAAGATGATATTCGAACCCTGGGTTCTTGAATCTTGTGTCAGGCATGTTGCCTTTAGGCTGCGCAAGAACATTCGGAAGGCTTTGTTACAGCGGGGCTTTGCATGTACGCCGGAATTTCTGCGCTTACAGCGGTAATTTACGACTGTATGTTAATGAGAATTTGTGCTATTAGATGCACAAATAAAACATTATAGATTGTATCAGTAGCAATGTGCATATGTGTGAAAGAGGTCGGTAAGAAGAGCCGCAGATGGAACCCATAACATTACCGTTTCACACATTAATGTAATGCTTATGTGTCCTTTATATGTCTTTTGTTTTCATCTTCCTAGTCTCTTTTTGCTTCCTGTGTACGAAAATAGGTAATGAAATACGAGTAATAATAATAACACAGGTTCACAGGAAAGGAAGGGCGTAGGATCTGTCACACTCATTTTGTGGACACCTAGGCCCCACCGTAATGTAAGGGAGGAAGATGGAAGTTAAAGTGAAGTAGAAAGCAGTAGAAAGGAACTTATAGGAGAACAAAAGTTATCAACGTGTCATTTTATTTCTCCTTAATTTCTTTTATACCACGGCCTTTTCCTTTCAACAGAGTTCCAGAGGGCTGCCCCGTGCCTGAACTCAACGGGCCCAGGTATCCACGCCTGCTTTCAGGGCCTGAAGAGCAGTCTGCAGAGGACCGTAGTCAAAGCTCCCGTCAACGAGGTCATTCCTCAGAGTTGCTGGTGAGTGCTTTGGCCGACAGCCTCATAAACTACCTAGTGTGCCTTATGAATGGGCACAAAATTCATATGTCATCTTTTGGAAAAGACATTATATGATTGGTGGAACTCTACTCTGAAACCTATTAATGTCTACCAGAACTCAAAACAGGGAACTGCAGCTGTGGCCAAGAAATTCTTCATGTTTTCGTGTGGAAATGAGTTTTATAGATGGGTCTGCTGACAGTTTTGTGTATCACTCACGTGTGTTTTGATGTGGTAAAATTCCATTGTTGCAGTGTTCGAGTGAATGTGTTGAAATATATACTCTGCGTCTTAAAGAAGTGGCGTACCAACTTGTTGATCGGCACTGAATGAAATGACAGTGTTAGCTCAAAATCGTAAGTACCAAACAGCTATGTAGATGTTTAGGCAGGCGCTGTTCGGAGGCGAAGGCTTTTCTACTCAGATGACTGCACGAAACCATGCGTATTTTTTTACTAAAATACTCCTGGATGCCGCTTGGAATGCAAACGCATGCAAAACGACAGTAACTCTTAAAGTAACGGCAAATATGCTTTTACCAAAACATGCCTTCGTATTGTAGCACAAGCATAGTAATTTGAGCTTTATAATGAAAAAGTCTGGAATAGTACCCTTTTCTGAAAAAGAAATTTGTGAATGTTCTAAATATTATTGTTTTTTTTTAGTGCTTAATATGAGAATAATTTATTCTTTATAATGCGATAAGGAAGGGGAGAGAATACGAAGGTGTAGAAAAAAGCCTTTCGCGTGCTTCACAATCGACAGTGGCTCTGCCACTGAATAGATGGCGTTATGTGCTAGCAGATGCACCACGCTAGATTAGGTGACATTCAAAAACAGCGCCTCTTTTTTTAATTTCGTTACCTGAAATTTTAATTTGACATAAAGACTGCTGACATACAACTCTGCATAAGTTGTATGATATAAAATACATCAAAATTTATGGACGTAACATAAGAAACCGAGTCTATTTCGATGAAACAGATCCAGTATTTATCAGAATTATCTTATCGTTTAAATCTTTGGTCCACCTGCAATTATCAGGCACTCTGTGAGAGAACCACTAAAAGCCGGCCCGTCTAAGCAGAAGTGCACCAGCCATAGACTGGCCCATTATAGATTCCCGATAACTGTCAAGCTCTGTCTTTGAAAGACCCAACAGCTTTAATGCATTCCTACAGCGGCCTGTTACAGGGACTCATTTGCCTACATGTCCCTTCTCCGACGTGCACTTTTCATATGGCTCAGTCTCTGCTTCCGTAATTAGTACCTTTCTTTTCTCGCACATACTGATTAGGATATATTCGGGAACCACCAGACTTTGTGAACGCTTCACAGACATGGTTGCTCAATTTATTTATTTGATACATGCTGCTAGCCTCCTTGCCTAGGCTGTTGCAGGTTTTGGGCATAAAATCGAAAGAAAAAATTACAGGAACATTCAATATTTACACTTTTCTCATTTTGATATTATCCTTTATGGCTGTGTGGAACAAGAAATGGAAAAGAAGAGAAGGGTAGGATACAATACAATCACCCTGAAGACACATGTTTTTCAATATTTGCGCAGAGGTCAGACTACACATATAAGGTACTCAAGGAACAGTTGCCAGGCGTGAAGTGAAACTATTTAGTAATGAGGATATAACCACTTCATCGGATAAATCATTTCATTCGCGGACCGCCAGGGGAAAATAAACAAAGATGAACGTACCGCTGTGTGCTCGATACTCGACTAAATGCTTGGAATGTTGCGTTCTTTCGTTCCTATGTGGTGACAGTGAAATATATCGATTGCGGTCAATTTAAAGGCTCCTGTTAGAATAACATAAATAAACTTATTAATAAAATGGTTAGGGGGCTCCACTGCTGATCCAAAGGACGCGGGTTCGTACCCAGTCGCGGAAGCTACTTTTAGATCCAGGCGGAAAACAAAGCACAGTTATTCTCTGCCTTCCCAGTGCACGTTAAAAACGTTGCGTTATGATTTCTGGAGTTTTCTTCTATTGCGTTCCTCATAGCCTGATTTTGTTTGGATGTTAGCTCCTCTAAACCAAATAAAACTTGATGTGAGTAAACACCCGGTGTAGATTAACACACAGCATTCACCAAGCCACACGAACGTGCAGCTTCAGTCATACTCAGCGTCAACATGGCTCCGCGTGGTGACGCATACGTGTGCTTTGCCTCATTAAAAATACCTCGTTCACGAATAAATGCTGAGTGGCGAACAATTACGGGGACCTCGAAGCTGTGCTTTGCACTGTCATTCGTTTTGGCTGAATTTCCTAATAGCTTTGGCGCAATGATGCCTTACTTCTTGTGCACCCACGCGGAGCCGTGTTCCCGCTAAGTGTGATTGACACTGTACCGAGAACACAACGCCTCTTTAAAACGACCACCCTGGGAGCTCCGGGCCGCTTCAGTCAACATAAACATCTATTGATAACCATCGCGTTCGAGACTGATTAAGAGTAAGCATGCGGGGCCAAACTGATAGCCCTATCCATATTTTCGGCGATCGCCGCCTGCTTTCGTTTAGAGCACTACCTGCGTTGCCCGCTGAGGAACCTAAAGGTAGCAGCTGAGAGGGCGTTTCTGGCTTATTCGGAACTTTGCCTTTTTTGTATTTTTGGCTAGCGTGGACAGCACTCTGACGAACAAAGCAGGCGGTGAAGCCGCGGCAGCTATCGAGCCCCGAAAAGTGCAGTCGGTTTGACTATGCATTCTTACTCATAGTGGGTCTCGAACCAGGCGGTTATCGCTAGATGTAGCATGTGTAGCCCACAGCAGCCCGAAGCACGCTGTTAGGTTGTTCTAGAGAAGCATTTTGCTGCCCGTACAGTACTGAGCAAAGATGCACACCACACGCTGCATATGACGAAACACGCAAAGACTGGATTGCGAAGCCAACTACCAACAGCTCTCTGGCATCAACAATATCGCGGCCCATTTTATGACCGTGCATGTGTCGTTGTCTCTGTCACTGTCAGTGTAGGTCTGCAGGGAAAGCTTGGGGAAAGTCAATGGAAAAGAAACAGAGTGTACAACTATGCCGAAAGTGGAAAAGGCATATCAGAAAGGAAGCTTTCTTTGATAACTCAAAAGGCAGTGCCCTACTTTTTGAAACTTGATCCGGGTGTCTTATATCGCACAGCTACAATAAAAATTTAAAAAGAAGATGACACGTATGCAGTATGCGGTAACTCCAGTGAAACAATTGACCATCTTCCACTCGAATGTAATGATATCCATCAGGATGTCGATGCAGGTTGAGTCACTCTTCCTGAGGCCCCGGGATTTAGAGATTCCACTGGTCGGATGAATGAATTTGGGGTGGAAGAAAGCAAAAAGCGATTGGAATATTGGTCACTTAAGAGCAGAAAAGGTACATAATGTTTGTTGTGTAGAGATAAAAACATTACATGGAATGATGGTGTAGTTAACCGATCTATAAAATTATTCAACATAAAGGCAAAAACGACCTTGATAGAAACTGCTACCACGACGTTTCAAAGGGGACCCTCCTATATTCCATCCAACCATCCACTCCTAGCTCCGGTACTGGCTGCGTGCTTTATATCACTTGTGCTTACGACTGTACCTGCATAGTCTAAGGCTACCGTGTCTGACTCCAGATACCAAGCGAGCTCACTTTTCATTACTCTCTAAATTTTCTTCTCTCCACCGTTCATACACATTTCACACCCACCGCTCCGAGTGTGAGGCCACATCTTTCTGACCAATCTGGGTTTGCTCTACAATCCGCTGTGGCCGCTCGTAGATAGTAGCGCGGGCGCTGGTTTGGTTTGGTTTTTGGGGTTTAACGTACCCAAGTGGCTGAAAATATGAGACGCCCTAGTGAAGGACACCAGAAATATCAATCATCTTGGTTTCTTTAACGTACACTGACATCGCAGAGCACACGGGCGTCTAGCTTTTTACCCCCGTCCAAAAGCAGCCGCAGCGGCCGAGATTTAATCCCTCATCCACGGGCACAGCAGCCGAGCTGCCTAAAAACTGTACCACCACGGCGAGAGCCTTAATATTGCCGCCTTGATAATTATTGCCTCATTGATGCACGAGTCGGCCGCTGAATTAGTTATCTTCATAGAGGTAACCGATATCTGAAGCTGACCCTCTCTTCTTGCATGCCGCTGTCTCTCCCCCACAGTGCATACAGTGACGTGGTAGACTGCATCGAAGAGGTCCTGCAGCCATGCGACGTTGGCGCCAAGGATTTCTTGCTGGACTTGATAGACAGAGTGATGGGAAAGGCACTGAAGCTGGCCTGTATTGACCTCACCAGAGGATCCGAAGCCTGCAAAGCATTACCGGAGTTGCCTCCTCTGGGCGCCGAGGATCGCAAGGTGGACAACTACATGCAGTTAATCATTGAAGTGGCCATCACGATCGAGTCATAGTGCCGACGCGCTCGCCATTGGTCCCCTCTGATACTTTCCCTCGCAAGTATTTCTGCTTTTTTGTGAGACAATATGAGCTATATGCTCTTGAATGTCTTGAATGCATCATTCATGAATATGCAAGCTTCTTTAGCGCATCCAAAGTTTCGAAACTTTCCACGTACAATACTGTGCTTTTATATTAGTGAAGCACGTGGAAATGGGGCAGGCGTTATCAATACACTCTGCAAAGGGCGATTTAGCAGAAAGAATGTAAATGTTCGGATGGCATTCTTACAATCTATGGAATCAACTGCTTAGTTTACTCATCATAAAATCCGAACAATTTTTGGCAAGTGATGCGCTCGCCCTACACTCTCGAAATGAAGCAGTTTGGCGATATATTCCTCCATTCGAGTTTTGAGTGGGAACCGAAGCAACCAACAGGTTACGCGCTGTACATTTGAGGAAGGCTTATACGGGCATAATGCGTAGCTCATAAAAGCTGAAAATTTCATTTTTTTAAATGGTGCCGGTGCCTACGCAAAACTATGTGAGCCATCAGGTGCCTTGCTTTCTTTGTTTGCTGTTTTCATTCTTCTATTCAAACCTCTTAATAAGAGACTCATCCGTACACGTGTCCTTTATCGCCAAAGGGGAATTTGCTCCAGGGAACTGCGTGCATAGTTCTGTGATATAGTACCCGAGTAATACAATCTATACTTTGCTGACAGAATAATCAAGCAGGCGAAATTCTATAAAATGATGAATGGCTTCATTCACAAAAATGACAAGAAAATTGAAAGGCAGGCGTACCAAGTGGAACAAATCTATCAGTTATGTATTTATTCCAGCTCAACACAGCAAGACACACGACGAACGACAACACATAAGCGCTGAACTTGCAAATGATATTTATTGGGTGAAAATGTACTTATGTACTGATTGCTCGAGAACATTACGAAAATTTCTTTGCCTGTCACTTCTTCAAAACGAATATCTCCGCATTAGTCAAAGTGATTGAAGTCGCGCTAACACGGATATCTTGCCATGCGCTCGGGACCTTGTCATCTGTTCTGTAATAAGCAGGCACTCGGACCAGATAGTGCGGGCGATCAAGAAGGCTGCTGAGATAGCCGGTCTGAAAGATATCTGTGTTAGCTGGCCTTTAGTCGCTTTGACAAATGTGGAGCTGCTCTTTTTAAAGAAGTGACAAGTACATTTGCAAGTACATGTAAGTACATTTCTCACCAATCAATTGCCAGTTAGAAGATCAGCGCCAGTGTGTCCTAGTTCTTCGTCGTATGTGTTGGTGTGTTGTGCTGGTCTACATAGGCAATGAATCACCAAATAGCTCGCACTGTAATCTCGCTTTTTAGATCACGCCCTACTGTAATCTATCAGTGCTTTGGAGTCTGCTCACGTGCTCTCACCTGTGCGTACAAGTGTGTGTGAAGTCCCGGTATAAGGAATCAAGGATATGAAGAAAGTACTGAAACCTCTGTAGAAGTTTCGTTCAATAAACTTTGATAAAACTCAACACCTCCGACATACAAAATGAAAGCATGCGCTTGTTCGTATCGAAAAAGCTTCACCTCTGTTCTCTTCCCTCCAAGCACAGCAGTAGTATTTTGCGCTATTTTTGCCTAAATACCTTAGGGCATGTAGCCTACTACGTGCCCCTATGAAGAAAAATTGGTGCGGCCATCAGGTTTATTCAAAACTGAATAAAAAGTAGTAATGTCTGTAACTTGTTACTGTTGCTGGAGAATATAGAATGTATTTTAAAACCAAAATAATAACGGTCGCACTGACTTCCTTCGTGCGGTGGTGCGTCTGTAGAATACATTCCAACTTTTTGTTCTCTCCCATTTTAACCAGTGTGTCTTGAAATGATGTAGATCGATGTAACCCTGATAGTGCCATTCGCCAGAAAATCGACTCACTCTGGCAGGGGTGGTAAGTGGCTGCACGGAAGTGAACAGACCCATGTCCAAGCTTATGGACTTGGATGAGGTGATGAGATACCACTGACACCTCCCAAGAGAACGACGGCAAAAGGAAAAGACGGGTAATTTATCATCGGTCAAAAATGAACTACCTGCACTGGCAGTTCTGATTTCACATCTGTTTGGGACCCATATGTATACGTATTGGTAGGCAGTTGTAACCTACCACATTGTGTTAAAAACCACTTAACGTTGTTACAATGCGCCGCTTTATCCAAGCTGTACGTCCGCAGAGGGTCCGCCAAAAGTTCTCAGGACGCACGGTCTGGTTGTTTGTAATCATCAATAAGGGGGTCTATTTCTATCGGAGCATGATGAGGGTTGGTCCAGCAAGAACACACAAATGATATCCGCCTAATAGCTCCAATCAAGGCAACTCGGATACCACGCTTTGTGGAGTGCAGAATGATTATTCTTCTACGCCCTATATTAGGTGGTGACTTTGTTGGTTTCGTAAATGTTATGCAGCATAGGTCAGAAGCAGCTAGAGCGGCCCAGAAAGTTTTCACGGACACTGCACTTGCACTGACTCGGCATCCAAAGGTCTCGATGGTGTTTACTCTTATCCCAAAAGTGCTGCTTATGTTGGCTGCTCCTGCCACATACCTGTGACATGGTTTGCGGTCTTTTGACGCCGCAGATATCTTCGATGCTTGCGCCGTCGTGCGGCAAAAGCGTCGCTGCTGCATTACAGCGGAGATTTTAGGCATCCAACAGCGGCGAAATGCCGAAGTGTTTAGCGCCCACTTATATATGTCGAACCACGGATGCTTTTAGTTCGACGCTAACAAGCGGGAAGAAGAAAAGAATAAACGTAGTCCACGCGTGCTGTGTGCGTAGCCACTGAGCTGGCAGTGCAGTTCAAAACGCCTGCCACGCTGGTCGCTTGTACTGGTGCTCCGCTGTGATTTCCGACAGTAGTTATTACTCCCACACCTCACAAAACTCTAGACAAGGCAGAACAACACACTCTCCGCCGGCTACAAACAGACACTCTCGCTACACCATTTAAGCTCCACCAATGGTACCCCTCAATTTACACACCAGAGTGCCCACACTGTGGAGAAATAGCTGCGGCTTTTCACATGATGTGGGCATGCTAATTAAATCCCTTTATCGATAAACTTCCTAATCCCAATTTGGAGCAGTGGGAGGCCATTCTGCACAGCGAGGACCCCGACCAACAACGAGGACTGGTTCGCACGGCCACCGCTGCGGCGCAGGCCTCTGGGCTGCCGGTATAGGCGGATCACCCACAACTCCGAGAACTCCCATGCACTCAATAAAGTTTTCAATCAATCAATCAATCAATCAATCAATCAATCAATCAATCAATCCCAGCTAAGATATGACAGACCCCTGCAACCTAGCGCCCTCAGAAGATCCTATGTCTGGCTCTACATCACGCAAATGCGATTTCGGTTTGACTGGATCTATCGTCGATGTTTTAAGGCTCCTCCTTTCCCTCAATGTGGCAGATATATTCTCATAACAATTGATCGCTTCAGCCGTATGTCTGAAGATGTATCAAATCGAGGCAAAGCTCCCGAAACGGAGGCCAAAGCCTTCGTGCCAAAATGGGTGTCGTGCTTCGGCTGTCGCACCAATTGTCACAGCTGACCCTGGAAGCCAATTTGAATGCGCCCTTGTCACAAGTCTCAACCACCTGCTTGGTACAAAACACTGTCATCACACACCATACCAACCCTACGCCAGTTGCATGATCGAACGCCTCCATTGTCTGATGAAGGTTGCTCTCGCTGCCCGTCTAGAAAGAACAGTGGGTCGACCATCTTCCTATGGTGCTTGTCCGTCTACACGCAGTCCTGCGAAGAGGCCTTGGCTGCTTTGTGACAGAGTGTACGATAAGTTAACTTCGCTTTGAGTATGTTTAGCAACCAGCCATGAGAAATAATGGATCGCAAAATAATGACTCAGCTCCGGCCACAATTCGGTATCTACCTATAGCACGAGTGCCGAAACAAGGTCAGTGGCACTAAGCGCGTTAACTTCGATTTCAGTAATCGTTCTGTAGGGCAAGCAGTGACTGACAAAAGATTATTAACAAAGCCCTAAGATCTCGAAATCAATATTGCAAAAAAAAATAAAGAGGGCAGTATTGAGCTTGTACTACTAAATGCGAATGTGGGCCTGCGCCTGCTGTCACATGGTATATATACCATAACTCTCCCTAAACTCCATCTAGGTTGATTAAAAAAAATCCTTCCAAACTTTCTTTTGGAAAAACAACGGCATGTTCTCGATATGTCTTTAGCATTGACTTGCTTTGGCTGCAATACTTATTTTGTCTGCAAAATTAGCTGGTGTTTTAAGATATTCCCTTTAACAATACGCGCTGGTCGAAATGTAGACAAGAATGTTCTTTCTCTGGCTGTGCTTAGTGGCATTCAGTAGCACATTCTAAGGCTTCGGAAGAGACCTTTGACTACATTTCAAAGGAGGAAGAATGCCAAAACATCCAGGGCATATCTTATAAGTCACCGTATGAAAAATAACCCAGGATAATTGAAGGTATATGTAATCATTCTCAGTGACATACCTCCTCACGACGCATTTAAATATTAGAGTTGGCGAACTCTCGAAATCATATTATGCACAACCGTGTATGTTGGGCTGGTTAGTTGATGTACACCCCTTGGGTAAATTATACGCATCTCGTAGGATGACTTTCCCAGCTGAATCGCCAAGTCCTAAGTGCACCAATTTCGCACAGAAATAGCGCTTGGTTATCGGTATTTTCTTATACCAAATTTCTTTTTCCTACTAATACGATTCAATCAGAAGTCGGAAATTCGAAACTTCTATGGTGACAGTTAAGCGAAACACAGCGTTGTCCTCGTGTGGGGAGATTTTTTGCACATTCTGGGGGTGTAACCACTTGACACGAGGGTGACGTTGCCTATACATCACATACACGTTTCACGTAGAGGCTCTTTTTTTTTTTCATTTCTTTGTTAAGCGAGGCGCGTGGCTCAGTCAAAAGACCCGATGCGCAGAAATTTGAAGCGTGAGCACCGATTCTATGCATTCGCAATTTTTTTTTTCGTTTTTTGGAATTTTGGAATTAAGCTGTGAAATTAAAGATGTTCACTTAAGGGGCTTGACTTAAGGTACAAAATCGGCCGACTAAGAACAGTACATCCGCTCATAAGCAGTCGAATCTTTAGAGGTCCATCCACTGCAGTTCAGGCCATCGCAGCCCATACCCCGTTGCTACGAACAAAAAAAGGAGCAAACGGGCGTACTGCTCCGTGCTGGGCCGAGGGCAGCTCCAAGCTGTCATTCGATTTAAACCGCTTCTTCTACGTTGCCAAGCCTGATCGCCTACTGTAGAAAAAAAAAAAAGAAAAAAGCGTACGTGCTGCTGTGTGCTTTACTCGCCGGACGGCTAGCCTGACCCCCATCTCCCTCCCCACACAACTAAGCGAGTGCCAAGGGAAGCTCGAAGCCGTCACTCGTTTGTACGCGCTGTTTCTCTATGCTGAGATAGCCAGCCCACCCCTCCAGTCTTCCCGCGCATTGGGCTTCAGAGAAATCGTGTAGCCTCCCTTTTGCTATCTCCCAGTAGAACGAAAAGAAGGAACGCCGAAACGCACGCAGGAGTGGCGTACACACAACGTCATTTTTGTGTCACGTGATTTGCGCGCTCAGGAACACCAAAAATATACTTTAATCGCAATGACACTGGTGGCGCTATCTCGTGAGTTAGGCCTGAATAGGCTAACGGATTGGAATACGTGAGCTTCGGGAGGCGGCTTGACCAAACTACTTGAGCGGACCGGAAGGTACCACATACTGCCAGGAAAGACTGTCACAATGCTGTTCTGTAGTCTCTACTTTTTGTTTTTTAGAGCGCAGCTCTTTGGTGCCCATTCCTGCATTTCGCGTCACCGTCGGCTTTGTCTCTCGTAACCAGCTTCGCAACCGGGCCCAGCGCGCGCTCCCCCCCTCCTTCCTCTTCCTCCGTGGCGGCGACCAGGCGTGTTCTCCGATTGCGGCGAGCGCTCCTGTCGCCACCGCTTTTCTTTTTCTCTCTTAACTTTCCACTTCTCCTTTGACGTTCACAAAAGCCTGCCCTGAGTCAAAAAGAATCAGGACTTCTTAATTACTTGCTAACATTGCTGTAGATATTCGGCGAAGGAAGACATGCGGGTAGTTGTTTTGGGGAAGAATACAAGAGCTTTATCGACTGCCTTATCAATAATAATCACTAAGACTCCGTTTCGCCGAAATAATATTATATTTGAGGTGTTTTGTTCGTGTATTACAACAAATCCTTTCGAGCTAAGAAGGAAACATGGTGCCACAGGTGTGATCGGTGGTAAAGCGGCTATTTTTGCTTCGCCGTTGCCTCAGACGATCCGAATGTCCGACTTATAATCTAATGAGGCAAGTACCCCTCATACAAGTTTTACAACAAAATACTAACAACTGGTGGCATTTATGTGTGAATTTGAGCTCTAAAGACTTAATGACTTCGGTCATAGGGCGCCCAAGCTCGTTTCAGCGCGCGGCTACACCGCTGAGAGGGCACAGCGGCGTTACTGGGAATAGCTGGCGGCGTCTTTGACACTGGAGGCGGCGCGAGTGCCCATCTGCCGTTCTGTCCAGCCGGGGCGCAGCGGAGTCTCCGCACGGGTAGTTTGGTGTGCGGCTTCGACAACGTTGTATAAGAGGATTTTTTGCGATGGCAAAAACACCCCCCCCCCCAAAAAAAAAAAAAAAAAGAAAACGGTGGCGCCTGGCACGCGCGCTCCCTCAGTGGATGCCTTTGTACGAAATGATGAAAAGATTTATTTCAGTAGGTATCCGTTCAAGAATGGGGATTTCATTGCCAGCTATGAAAGGTCAGATGAGAGGTGAACAGGCTAGCGGTTCCTAGCGGTTTCAGACAGTGGAAGCTGGCCATTTAATTAAACACGAACCTTTGATCGCCGAAAAGCATTTCTCGTGGGTTCAGAACTGATCTATTGGTTTTACCGAAGCATTGCATTTATAGGTTGAATGTTTTTTGAGCTCGCGGGTGAGGAGGTCGAAATGTTTGCTATTGCCTACTGGTGAATGACTTCGTAATTACTTAAATGAAGCCAACCACAGCCTTACTTTGAAATGAGCGGAAGTTCGAGCTTTGCAAGGGTATCTTCTGCCTAGAAAAAAAAAAACTCATTTTTTATGAGATGACAATGTCTGCTATGAATACGCAAAAGTGACCTAGCATTGGCCTTTATCGCTCTTTAAAGGTGTTATTAGCTTACCAAACTTTCCTCAGCAAAAGCTCACCTGGTTAGTATCTCTTTCCAATCTTCAGATAGCAGATACAAAGAAACATAAAGTACTAAACTTGTTATAAATTTTCTTAACTTCGTTTCGCATGTGTCTTTACACGTGTGCATCGCGTACACTAGTTTTGCCCCATCGTCGCCGAACACTGTGTTTTCATAACCATTTGTGCGCCAATTTTGCGCCAGTATAGCCCACGTTCTCACAAAATTCAAGTCCGAATACGGCGTGAGAACCGAAATATATGAGACAATCTTCTTCAGAGCTAGCTTCCCAGCCTAGCTTTGAATCTAGCCCACCTTTCTATAGCCTAAGCGTTCCGCTGCCTCATGAATAACTCAGTGGGGAATATTTCAATGAATAGAGAACGCGTGTCTATTACCAAGGCTTTTCAGTAAATAAATACCACTGCCACAACAAAATGTCTCCGGCACGCAGTTAACTTTCATCCCAAAGAGACAACATTTACTTATACAAGGATGCCATGTAAAAATAAGTAAATATTGATCCTCGTATTCGGCAGCGCAGAACATCGATCAAGTGCGCCACTGAGTGCTTTGATTCGTAGCGCTTGTAGAGCATTCAGTATTTCGAGCATATACTAAAAATAGATTTTCAATGCAGCAGAAAAGCAAAGCAAGGTGCCCGTGTGCTGTGCGACATCTATGCACTATAAAAAACTCCAGGTGGTCGAAATTTCTGGAGCCCTCCACTACACCTTTTCTCATAGCCTGAGCCACTTTGGCACATTAAAACCCATAAACTAAATAAATCAACAAACCGAAAATAGGAGAAAGCTAAGCTCCACCGTTAAGGGTATGACACAATAGCGCCTCACACAGACATGGAGGGCGTTTTACAGATGTTTCACATTTGCATTACATTTTTTAACTAACATCACGAAGCATTGGCGTATAATTCTGAGAATTTGACACTTATGAACCCCCTTTTTAACTTTTGCATCTCTTTTAATCCGCCCATTCATCAGTTGTATATGTATATATTGTTACGGGGATGTACTTAATGTGACGGTACTGCGATGGGCTGAACTCGACGCTAAGACTTCGATAGCCATGCAGAATCCCCTCTCTCAGCGTCGTTCTCTTTTTCAACGCTTCGTCGTGCCCGCGTTTCTCGATCGTCATCTTTGTCAGTGAGCACATCACTTTAGTCCCGCGTTTCCCGGTAACAATATATTCATTCCATACACTCTTCATGGCCTGTCAATCAGTCATCAACCTCTACAACCACAAAATAACGGCTTGAGGGGCTAGTTGGTGCTGGATCATATTCAGATATGTGGCGCAAAAAACACAAACACAGGAGAAGATACACAACACACGCGCACACTACCAACTGTAATTAGAATTTGAAAACACTTTCTCTTCTTCTACACACAGGCACATTTCTTCTTCCTCTTCTTCTCATCTTCCTCTTCTTTGCCAAGGGGATAATGGCACTCTCTTCCTCACAGACCTTAACATCGTCCAAACATAGTATTGACCAATCTCATCTTCCTCTTC
>JAJIZL010124712.1:61316-74357 GCA_023969395.1 Amblyomma maculatum
AATTTTGGTTTCGCCCAAAGTGTATACGTTTAATAGTCTTGGAAACCGAATAATAGAAACGAAAGTGCGTAATGCGACTAAACGTTGGACAAAACGTTTCTATCCCGGCTTCTGAAGACTGAAATGTAGAATGCAAACACGCGACTAAACCAACAAAAATCTCGAAAGACACAGGAATGGCAGTCCGTCATACATTGCTAAAAGATAATACGATGTTTTACTTGGGAAGTATAGAATTGCGTTCGCTCTAAATGGGCTTAGCAAACATGCCATGTTAAGCTTGTGAAGACGTATACGCCGATGTGTGTTCACATTTGTTCAGACTACTTCTCCAAACTTGTGCTTCACACATATTTTTTTTTAGTGTTAAATGTTCTAAATAAATTTCGCCTTGCCCTTGACCATAGTACTTACGGTAGATTATACCAAGTTTTAGTACAATCATGTGTAGCAATGTTAGGGTTCGGTTATTGCTACAGAAATAGTCGGTTAGCCGGAAGGAAAGAGGAATCTGTTAAATGAGGAAAATGTATTGTGCTATGTAGAAGTTTTTTCGCACTAATGCCAGCGATAGGCTTGCCGGTTTTACAGCAGTTATAGCTTCGTTTCAACCATAAGTTCTTCCGCCAACCCTTTCATTTCGGCATTCTTCAGGCCTCGTCATAGCCTCCTACTTCCACTCTAGCTGCCTTGTACGTTTCTCTGGAAGTAGCCACCTTCTTGTCGCGCATTCCCGCTCATCTTTTCTCTACTTTACCCTGTGGCAGGCGGGAATTAAATTACTAAATCTATTAAAAAAGGCTTTACACCTGACGCTGTGGGTTTCATGGTAGAGTGCACGGCTATAATACCAAACCAATCCTATTTCGGTGTGCACTCTCCAATAAAAAAGGCGGAGTAAGTTATGTACATAATCACAATAAAAAGGGCATACTGGCATGACGCGTCTAAAATCCGGATATTAAATTGTTCGAATTCCTCCGGAAACGAACTGAGGGATAGTGTGCGTAAAGTGGCTTAACATTTCTTGCGAACAAATGTCAAACTAGAATGTTTATTGGGGGCTCTGTATCTTCCGTCACTCCTAATGGTATTTGTGTTCAATATCCGCATGAGCACATAATGAAGTGCAGTCTGTAGAGCTGATACAGCGAATAGCAAAGTCGGAACGTGTTGTCGCTTTTCAGCGATTTACAGGATCACACGAACTGTCTTTTACATACCTAGGGCTACGTTCTACGTATTATTTGCCACAGCACAACGGTATTATATAAACAGCAGGTTTCTCACATTCCGAAACGTTGCCTAGAATACCTTCTTAACAAAGGGTCGCGATCTTATTAGGTGCGCACAATAACA
The DNA here is from genome assembly GCA_023969395.1 of Amblyomma maculatum. Taxonomy (NCBI): domain Eukaryota; kingdom Metazoa; phylum Arthropoda; class Arachnida; order Ixodida; family Ixodidae; genus Amblyomma; species Amblyomma maculatum. Next base: position 62,676 of record JAJIZL010124712.1, read on the forward strand.
CGCGTATACGTAACGTTCTTTTTTTTCTGACGCCTGTGTGACACATCCTGCACATATGGAATGACAGCGGTGGAAGACTTTGCGTGGTGTCTACACTTGTACTTCAGCAGTTCCCGCCAAACAAAGCAGGAGGTCCCCTCGGAATTTGGCGGATGCGATTTCCTTTACTTGTTAATGGGAGTTTGCAGAATCTAGACATAAACTCAGCCTCAACATTGGGTCTAATAAGGTTAAGGACCATTAGGGAGTGAATTCGCGGCTGTTTAAGCTTGCGCATTTGGGAGAACCAGTGGATCTGTCTTTGTTTCCCCACTACGCGCCAGACAATAACACCTGCACACGGCAGAAACTTTAAATGGTTTTCATACCACACTCCGATATCTTTTGAAGTTCTAGACTTTCACATATGACAAACTTTTGTTCTCATGAAAAAAATTTAGGTGTGTGTTTATCTATATGCTACAATATTTGTGAACTGTTGTTTTCATTCATCAAATGGAAGCGATTAGAAAAGTATATACCATGTAGAATATCTCATACGAGTACAGGCTCTAAGACTCTCTAATGACGGTGTGCATACGTCATGTGAGGTGTCGGGCCTATGATACCCATTATTACGTTAAATGTATTTCAGCCACCATTAAATAATCGGAAATGTTTCTTTTCGCAAGAAAACCTGTTCGGTAAAATTTACACAACTATTTCAGTCTTAGCTACTAAGAGACAGACAAGATTAATTTACGTTCTCTGATGCATAGAAAATGCATTGCACTCAGCACCGTCTACAGATGTTTTTAAGAACGTAATTTGCTCACCTCTTAACACCTGAATAAATGCAGAGTGAAGTATATGTGGTTTAAGGGGCATTAAAGGGAAACTGCAAAACAGGAAGATGTCGCCTGCTGTAGATATAGCTACATGTGACACACTATAGGGTAACATGACATTCTGCTCACTGAGGAACACCCCTCATTCAAAGCGGCAAAAAAAAGAACAGTAACAATTTACTTTCAGTGTGCACATAAAGCTTGCCTAACGCAAAACCTCGACAACTTAGGAGGGAAAGCTCAGGTCAGTATCATAATTAAGCGCTGAAGTAACCATGCCAAACGATCGCTAAGCGCCTGAAATTTTTTTCCACCGTTAGTGTCCAATGCTCCAACCATGTGCCTTTATGTCCTGTTTTATTAGTCGTGCATTAACGAATGGTTAAATTATCATCCCCTTACGTAGCAGCAGAAACCTAGATGAATGGCGTAGCTGATTACTTGATACGACAAACTCTTCAGAAACTGGCCAAGAATGTTGTCATGGAGACATGAACGTAAAAGGTGAGGCAGGAAGGCGTCCGTTTCATGAACATACTAATCCGCAATTTAGTGCACCGTCTGCAGGATGAATTTGCCGTAAAATCACCCTGCACGCTTGCAGCGCATTTTCCCTGGACAATACTTTTGAAAACCTGCCCGCTGTTGATTGATGCGGCGGCACGTTTAAAAAAGCTGTGTGTTCATTATCATATCTGTCTGAAGCTTAGGTTAGTAGGTGTTAAGACCGGGAACTGGGAAAAGCAAGACGCACATTGAGGCAAAGCGGCGTCAGTCGCTTTCATCGTGTAACCACCAGCGCGCTTACATTGTGGCTACGATGCTTGACAGCTTCCAGGGACTGTGGTCTGAGCTGTCAGCATCTTGGAGTGCGTCTTACTGGCACGCACTAAGAGAGATGCACTCTTTTATTTTCCCTTTACGGACGTATGCTCCTCGGGTAATTTTTCCCTCAGAGTAATTGACCGAACCAGCGCGGTCAATGCCAAAGGTAGCGCGGCGTCCTCTCCTTCAGATCATTTGTTTTCTCTTTGAGGATAAACCTCGTGCCAGAGTTCGCGAGCCTAGACATCTTAATGGTCGAAGAATATGCCGCCGCCGCATTTTTCCCCCGGCAGTAACGTGTTGTGTTTGCACAGCGCTCTCGACGTGTTCCGCTCATGATGCGCGAAAGTGGCTTTGTGTTTATGCTGCTGGCGGCGTCCCTCGTAGGTAAGCGTCTATTGCGGCATCGCCGACTGTTTAGCGGTGCGGTCCATGTGAAACACCGCTTCTTTGGTCCATTCTTCGTGTATGGCATATCACTTCTAGTAATATGTTCTTTACCTCACCTTCCCCCATTTTATTGTCTCCGCAATCGTATGAAACATGGGACGAATAGTGCAGCAGAAAATTTGTGCATAAAATTGATGTGTCTGCTCTTACGAACCTTGGGTACCAGCACGTGTATTTTTAAGCTGAAACGCTTAGTTTCTCTGCAGAGCTGCTGGCAGATAACGCGTCAGTCAAAGATCCTAGCGATTTTGCCGCGCTTCCATCCGGCGTGTCGTTTACGGCCTGACAACTAACCATTCAGACACGTGCGCGGCCTAGGATTGCTATTCGGAGAGCATAACTATCAAAGAGAATTGTTTTCTTGATGCAATTCATTGCACTAAGCTTCCAGAATGGTGGACCTTGATAAGTAGGTATTGCCTAATTAGTTTCACGGGTGTGGCTTTCGCGCTCGGCGAGGAATGAACACGTGCGGAACTTCCCATTTTTTTAATACTGTGATTAGCGTGAGCAAAATATTGTCTTCGCCACTCCCCTGCCACTCCCCTGCCACTCCTAGAAGCGGCAAGAACTCTAACTGCTCGTCGGAAACCCTTAAATGATGCTGAAGAAAGCACCTTTGAGCTGAATTTAGTCACAGAGCATACGTATGGCACAGTCGTTTCGTCATAGAAACGAGTTTTGTTTCTCCATGCAGAAGAGCACAACAAGAGCGTGCAGCATCGTCAAAATTATTTGCTCGCATTGCGTGGCCTTTACATTCCAAGCTAGGAGAAGTGGTCCTCGGCTAGGCGAAACGTTGTCTATAGAAGGAAGCAGAGGTCACTGCCCTTTGCGATGACATTTAATTCAGCTGCTAGGCAAAAGATGGTTCTAACGGTACGAGCATGTAGAATGAACCATTCATGCACCATTTTTTTTTCTGCCAGGTGCTTTAAACAAGGTATGTGTACACACTTTCCAGTAGAAATTTTCAATAGAGCACAAAAGCACAAAAACATTGCGGCCAAGAGTGCACCCGAACCTTTCTGTTATAGGCCTGAGAGTTGATGTAAGGAAACAAAATAAAACCTAAAATCATTTCCTCGCTAAGGTTTTTAAAACAATAATAGGACCAGGCAGATTTTCAACGGTTGAAAATCTTTAGGCTATCATCGTATGTTATCGAAACAGATCTCCACTTTCAATGACGTCGGATACATTGATTCAAGCGCGTGACTTGACATGTGTAGTACTTACGTCAAACTCTAATGTGTCGATGACACGTAAGAACACGGTTGAAATAAAGGAACACTGCAACAAAAGAGGCTATTTGCATATAGTTAAATGAACCATGGAGTCTCTTATATACAGAAAGGAGGCGACGGGCCTTGAAATACAAATCGTATAGTTAGCTATCTCAACGCACGAGCTACTTGATGTCTACATTCACCGCATAACCAGTGGCTTAACCATGCAGTGCCATAAACAGCTCTCTTAAACTTAACTGTAGGAAGCATGTTTAGCCAGACAAAATGCTTTCTCTATTATGGACACAAGTGGCACATGCCAGAGGGGCGGCCTATTGCGTCGGCCCTCCATAGGCCGCATTGCCATATATAAGAGCGCGGTGTATTGGATAGGACCGGTGAGGATCAATAGAAAGAAATCTTTGATGTGGTCGTCAATGAGACAGCAGATAAACAGTGCGTCAGCAAGCCCGTGTTGTCTTTGTTCGCAGTATCACAAATAATGTTATTACTAAAAAAACACGCTATTTTCATCATTAAACCGCGAAACTACCATGCGGCGTGACTGCCTTATATGTTTTAGGCAGCTAACCGACCTCTGCTAGTATGCCGGTAGTTTCGCAACAACTTCCTTTTTTATCTCGTTTTCAGGCTTGTAGTGATATGGAGGGCTGCTTTTTACATGCTCTTCCCATTAAAAATGTAGCGAACGGCCTTCAACGAACAAAAGAGTAGCAGTGTGAAATAAGGCTTTCCCAACCTTGTATATATATATATATATATGCGCGACACCGCCGCAACTCCGTGCCGGGTTGGTCTCAAGGCCGACTGCAAGATGGAAGCGCTGCGAGCTTGCGGCGACGACTACGTGCCCTACAGCAATCAGCCCTACCTGACTGCCTCCGGCAAAGAGTTCGAGGACAAATGCGAGTGCGTATACCGCAGGCGCTCATTGCGTCTACGTCGCCGCGTTGGCGGAATGTGGTGATCATGAATATTCGAGCAGCGTGTAAAGAGTATGGGACACGCTTGCGGCGAAGAGAATCGATCGCTTTTTCTAAGGAAGTTCGATTTCAAACGCAATCCGCCAGCTTGAACAAGTTGTGTGCTGGAATATTTTGTCAGTATCACGCATGCTTTGAAAAACGCCGGTGTAAAGGCGATGTTTCGCAATCTCGCTTGCTATGTAGCATCAATACCATGCTATTTTTTTTTCAAAAAGAGTCTAAGCGCTAGGATTAGCATGTACATTAGCCAGCATTTTACCTAGTAAACAGTAATTTCTTACCAATGTCTGTATACTATTTTCTGTCGCCCATGCTTGGATGATGATGATGATGATGAAAACGTTCGTTGAAAGCCACATTGGCTTAGACTGAGGGAAGGCTGATCGGGTCCCTAGTCCGGGACACCGTTGGTAAGAGCCGCTGGCCATGCTCTTTCGACGAGGGCTCGTTGTTCCTTGAGGCCAAAGCTGGATAGGGCCGCCTCCCAGCCTTCCCACGTTGGCTGATTAGTAATGTCAATACTTGCATTTTGTTAACCAGCCCATACCATATGGTGCAAGTTTGCCTTCTGGCCACAAAATTCGCACTGCGCCGAAAAGGACTCGGGCTCAATGGGGTGAAGTGTTCTTTTGGTTTCTTCCTTTCGGCCCCCTTTGTTCGCGCTGTTTCTTGTTTTCTCGCATGATAATTCCGAACATATTGAAGCTAACACAAGCGAATAAGTCTAAGCTTATAAAATAGGTGAAATAGGAATAAACATGGTAAGCGTTTTAGCGAGCTACCCGGGGGACGCAAGGTTTACCACGATAACTTCCTTAATTCCCACTATTTGCCCTGATATTGTATTCTATGATGAATCGCAGTGGCACTCCACTGATACTGTAACTGGCTGTCCCAAGCCCGCATTCTTGTAGTAAACAAAACGCGTGCACAGGATACCGGCAAATATTCATTGTAACTGCTGTTTTTTCATTTCGCCGATAGGACGGATAAAAAAAAACAGATCGCTTGCACGTTGCAATTCGCCAATGACTGCCCGGATGGTCTGTCCCAGACTGTGGCTCTAGGAACCGTCAGGTTAGTGGAACGGAACGTCAACAGAGTTTGCAACGCGATTTCGAAGCAGTACAAAGGTACGTCCTGACCTTTGTTTAGATTATAGCGCAAGGTTAAACCCGCGGTGAATGAAGCCCTTGGAGACATCTTGATATGACATTTCCGGCTTACTAGTACGTCCGCAAAAAGGTCGCTCTAACTGCGGGAATGGCATTGCATTTGCCAACAGGTGTTGATAAGAGACCACTTACCATATCCTCGTACAGACTGAACGTGTGTCAAGCATGAATGAAGCAAAGGTCTGTAGTCATTACTTTGTGTCTCGCTGGCTAAGGCGAACTAAACTATCTCTGTCGCGTATATGGCTAGCTTCCGATTACAATATAAAATATTTTTGTTAGTTGAACCAAATAACATATGAAATTAAAGCTAAAAACGAGTTTCATTTCAGCGCTCTTTGTTTGCTGAGGGTCTACTGGAGAGACGTTTTTTGCAGGCTAGTTGGTGCATTGTTGGGGTATTAACTCAGAGAAACAAGCAGATAAAAAAACCAATTGACAGGACAGAGTGCTCTTCTTCATGTTGTAAAAAAAACCAAGAAGATGACGAGCGCTCTATTCTGTCATTTCTTCCCTTCCTTTACTTGTCTTTTTAGCTGAAACCCAATTTTTGTTCTTCTTGAGTACTGGCCACTTTCTGGATGAAAAGGGTTATATCTGCTCCAGTAAAATCACCGGAACGGGGGTGCGCGCTACCACATGTCCTGTGACAGCGTAAACGCACTCCTCTACTGGTCATTAAATATGTGGCTTTGTGAGGCATTATCAGCTCTATCTATTTAAAGCTTTTATCTAGCCCGCGTGAACTTCTAGCAGTTGTAGCGCAGGTAAACACCAGACGTGCTGCGAATAATAAGAGTGCACTGCCGCCATTTTATCAGATATATAACGTTGATCGCGCTATTGCTGCGATTTTTGGAGAATCTAAGATTACTAAATACTTGAGCGTCGAAAATCTTTGATGTGGTTCACTGCTATTACGTTTAAAGACAAGAAGGAAGAGTACTTATTAATATCCCGGACTGTCTTCATTCAATTATTTAACCTTTTGTATATTCTCTAGGAAAGTGATTGGTTGATACAAATGATCACCCGTGACATTCTACCTTGCGCATGCTATGAACTGGTGATCATACAAATGATATCATCTGGTACAGATAATGCACTCGCTGCGCTCTAAACGATTAATCGAAAGATTTTCTGCTGCTTTTTCATATGCTCTTTACTAACCTCAAGACACAAAGTGATAACAAAAGCGTTACATCTGATGAAAACCTAACTGATAATGACTGCAGGCTCATTCTTTTTCTGATAACTTTATTTAGGGTTCTCGCAGGTTTCGGTTTAGGCATTGTTTTTACTGATTGACATCACTTCAGCAAAAGAAACTCTGGTTTGAAGCATAGAAACTCTGAACTCTGGTGTACGTTTCTGATGACCACCGTGACTGCGACATAACGCTGCCTTTTGTGACGATCGCTTACAATTCGTCGCGTCACGACACTACCTGCTACTTCCCCATCTATCTTCTATACGGCCGTGAACATCTGCTTCCTTTTGACAGCCTGCTCCCGTCTGTCACCACTGCCAGCTCATATGCTCGTGACGCCATAGCCCGAGCTGATGCTGCGCGCGTTGTTGCTCGCAACCGACTCGCAGCCTCTCAGCACTCCCAGAAACGTCGCTATGATTCCTGTCATCGCAACACCGAGGATTCTTGCGGCTCTCTCGTGCTGCTTTGGACTCCAGCTCGCCGCGTTGGCCTTTCGTAAAAACGTTTGCCCCGTTATACAGGACCCTACCGTATTTTACGACAAGTGACACCAGTGACATACAAAAGTGCGCCCTTGCATCCCGCCCGCCATGCCTTTACACCACGCACAGAGACGGTTCATGTTGCACGCCTAATGCCGTACTACATGGACCCTGGTTTGCACGCTAGTACGCACCGGGATGGTGCTTTTCAGCCGGCGGGGTAGTGTCACATTAGGCGGTGCATGCGCATAAGGAAAGAAGAAGAAGACTCTCGTGAATTTGAGAGAAGACGACGTTCAACAGCGTCGGCTGGTGCCTGCAGAAAACGTCTGTTTGAAAGCCTTGTCTTCCGTGTCCGCCCTCTGCTACAAGCTGAACTACCCTGTAACAATATATTACTTTAGAGCCATTGTTTTTTTTCGTGTCGGTTTTCCAGTTTACGAAGAGGCCATCACATGCATGAATTCCGTTGGGGCGAAGATCAATGCTTGCGTTCAAGACCTCAAAGACACTCTGCAGAGGGCCGTACTCAAGGCTCCAACCTCTGATGTTCTTCCCTATATCTGCTGGTGAGTAAAGGTGTGCACAATGTCGAAATTCTCGAGCGAGCTAGATAAAATCGCCGACCTGGAATGGTACCAGAAACTGCTTATTGAAATTTGTCCGCTTTATTCTATGCATTGCAACCTTCTACAAAAGTATCTGTGATATTTAGTTCACTAACATATCTTTTGAAATCACTTATATGCAGGTCATGGATTAAATTTTCGCTTTGCTCCTTAGGGCTTAAATATTCGTGCAGTGGTGAGTCGACTATAAGTTGACACGTAAGCCAGTTTTAAATGACAGTACTTTTTTTATTGTCCACGAACCAGAAGCTTTGTCTTAACGGATTATTTTAACTACAGTCCTAATAAGAGCTTATGAATCCTTGTAGCATAGTCGGACGACGTGGTTACTGCCGCTGTACTTACCAGAAAACACATGGGAAAAAATATTCGTATGTCTGGGTGTCTTGTAGCGGGACTGTAAGTTAAAGCCACGACAGCGTGGCCGCCGACTAAGCAGCTCTAGTAGTCAAGATGAGTAGTCATGGAACTTAGGAAAGGGCCCCAATAGTCTACCCCGACTTGCTCAAAACGACATCTTGGCAGCTTCACATGATAGAGGAGACCAGGAAGAGCACCAATGGGACCTTTGTAACCTGCAGACGGGTCACACCTAGCCACATACTTCATGAGTGTTGCTACTTAATTTGCCTTTTACAACTTTAAACAGGAAACGCAATCGTGCTACCTCATTTCTGTTTGATAATTCAATAAAACCTGTTCTATCCCTGAGTACCGTAACCGACCTTTTGCCATATTGACTTTTGATAAACCTGGCTGCTTTCTTTTCTACTCTGTCCATATTATTATTATTAACTAAAGTAAACGGATTCCAAAATATATTCCCGTATTCAAGAAGAGGTAACACGAGAGATTTACTCGCTAGCAGCTTAACATCCTTTGACGGGTTATGGAGACATCGCTTCAAGTAATGTAATTTTGTTATAGATTTGTTAACAGTGTGTGTAATACGATGGTCCATACGCAAATCGTGAGTTATGTGAAGACTTTGGTACTTTTATTCAGAAGCTTGGAATGGTTGGTTACCGTGAGCTGAATAGTCAAAGGTCAGTAGACACTTCTTATTTGTCACAGCTAAAAGAACACTTTTGGTTTAATTTACACACATCTGCCAGGTATCACACCACTTTAGAAGCCGATTGAGGTCAGTGTTCAACTTAACATAATCTTCATGTGAAAAAACAACAGAATACAGTGCACAGTCGTCAGTATATAACCGGAGCTTTGCGCCATAACCATCAACACTGTCATTAATATAAATAAAAAATAGTAAACGTATCAACTGATCCTTGGGGTACCCCGGATTCAACTGGCGAAAATTTAGAAGGAGGTTCTCTATAAACAACATATTGGTGCCTAGGTGTCAGGTACGCTTGAAGCCAGTTACAGAGTATAGAATTTTTTAATATGCTACGAAGTTTAAATAGTAGTTTCGAGTGAGAGATCTTATTGAATTATTTGGCTAAATCCAAAAACAATGCGTTTATTTGACTTTGGTCGTTTATAGCAGATGCAAAATCATGTATGCTTCAACAAGACGGGCCACAGTTGAGAGACCCCTCCTAAAACCGTTCTGAGCTGGTGAAAGAATAGAATGAGTATCGAGAAATACGCTAATGGGTTTATGAATGATGTGCTTCAATAACTAACAGCAGGTGCAGGTTAGTGCTAATGATCGATACTTCGAGATTAGCTGCTTGTTTCCGATTTTTTGCAACGGATTTAGTTTTGACAGTTTCCAGTCTTCAGGCTAAGTACTTGACGAGAGAGATGCGTTGAAGATAGCTGTCAGAAATTTCGACGGCCGTTCAGCGTACCTCTTCAAAGGAATTGGGTAGTTCATCTGGCACAGCGGATTTTCTCTCATCTAAATTCAATAGAAGGTTAAACACGCCCGGTTAAGGTATTTCCAAGTCATCAACGGCAGTCAAGCTATCATATGCAGCAAAACGAGGTGTGAATGAGTTATCACATTGCGAAGACCAATTTTAAATGTTCATTGAAAGCTTCTGAGGTTTCTGCTTCATCAGTTGTTAACCGATTGGTTATCACGAAAGTGTCAGCGCGAGGTGTTTTGGGTAATATGAATCGCCAGAAAAATTGTTTCGTTCGTGTAGAATTTTATTCTTTAGCTTCGTGGACAAAAACCTAATTTCATCACCTGTGCTTTGAGTGTTGCGTTTCTTCTTTGGTTTTTAAGACGATTACCTTTTATTTTTAAATTATTTACATCTCTCGTGACCCATGGATTATTCATGCTTCGTTACCTAAGCTTAAAGGGAACGAAAAGCTTAATACAGGCAAGTACACTGTTCTTGAACCGTTGAGTTTAGGTCATCAGATAGCGACATTTAGAAGTTCACCAAATGATAGTTGTAATCTATCTCTAATGCTAATGATATCTGCAGAAGAAAAAACTGGCACTCGAGCTACATTGGTTGACCTTGTTTGTTTAATTGACTTAAATGTAACTAAGACAGCTAGCTTTATGGTCCGAAATGCCATCAACAACCTTGCATTGAACTTCGCCGGAGATGTTGCCACGTGCAAAAATCAGATCTAGAACCCACTGGCTGTTACCCTGACTACGTGTGTAATCTCTGACGAACTGATTTAAATCGAAACGAAACGCAATGTCAATGAGCTCTTCATTATGGGCAACATCACTACTACCTGACGAAAATTTCGGCCAATCTATACCCGGATGATTAAAATCGGCACACAGCACTAGCTTGGTATCGGTCATGCTGTTCACAATGTAGGTTTACAAGTTTTCTAGAACTTCCAAACCAGACCCTGGCGGTCTGTAAATAACGCCAACCATTAGAGCGTATTCATCACAGAATATCTTGCAAAAGTGGGATCCACATGGGATCCACATGCATGACGCACAGAACTGGAGATGGTAGGCTGTCAGGTACCACCAGAAGGTAGCACAGGCCAGCGCCACAACAGTTCTTGCATACAAGAGCCTGCCCCGCACATTAAAAGACAGGAAACTGCGAATTCATTTGCAGCGGTAAATATTGACTTCAGATTCTCGTCTTGCCTCTCCTCAGCGCGGTATGTACGGGCATCAAAGAAAGAGGTACTACCACGGCAATGTAATCGTCAAAGTATTTGGTGTCACATTCTATCGTCGTAACAGGAAAATGCTAGAGAGTCCGCGTCAGGGTGCCAGCGCCCGGCCCGCTCTTGTACGACACCGTAAAATGAACTTCTTGCAAACGGAATGGCAACCGCGCAAGACGGCAAGACGGGTCATAGAGGTTGATCAGCCAACACAGGGAATGATAGTTATAGTAACCACTCTGAAGGGGCGTCCGTACAAATTGCAGAGAAACCGCTGAACGGCAAAATCTAGGGCGAGGAACTCTTGCTCAGTAATTGTGTAATTGCGCTTAGTTTTGCTTAAAGAGCGACTGGCGTAATCAATAACATGTTTCTTGTCGCCATAACGTTGAATCACCACAGCACCGATGCCAAAACAGCTAGTGTGCACTTCTTTGAGGGCAGAAAGGGTGAAATGCTGAAGAATTTAGTGCCATGTTAGTAGAAACTTAATTTGGGGAAAAGAGTCACAATGATGATCACTCGTCGGGAGTGTTTATTGCGGAGAAGGCACGTGAGCGGACGAGTGATTTAACAAACACCGGGATTGAAGCAGCGAAAATATTAGCAAAGGCAGTGGAAACTTCGAAGTTTCTTTATACCCTGAGGTGTTGGAAATGACGCAACGGCAGTCGCCTTCTGTGAGTCAGGTCTCACGTCTTCACGATCAACGAGGTGCCCAAGTGCCAAAATCTATCGTTCATGGAAGTGGCACTTCTTTGCATTCAATACCG
>JAJIZL010124712.1:84357-145137 GCA_023969395.1 Amblyomma maculatum
CGTTTCCTAAACGTTATGAGTTTATCGTTTAGGAAACGCTTGGGCCGCATGTTCAGTTTATATGGAAACGAAATAAGAATTTTCGTGGTCCGGGTGGTGATTTGTTGTGCCCTTTGGAACGGGAGTGCTACATAAACTCATAACCCCCTTCATGGATCACTGCCTTGTCGTGGCGGAGGGGCTTGCGAAACTCGATGAAGTCGTGAGCTCTGCTGTGTAGGGCCACCCAAGATAGACAGGTCACGGCAGAGAGTTCTGACAAAATGTGATTCACTGGAGAAGGTAATGGCAACCCACTCCAGTATTTCCTGCCAAGAAAACCCTATGGCCAGTCACAATACCATTATCGAAATGGCGCCGGAAGATGAGCCCCCCAGGTTGGAAGGCGTCCCACATGTTACTGGGGATGAGCAAAGGGCGATTCCTAGTAGCTCCAGGACGAATGAAGCGGCTGGGCTAAAGCCAAAAGGACGCTCAGTTGTGGATGTGTCGGGAAGCGACCGGAAAGTCCGATGTTGCAAGGAGATATATCACATAGCAACATGGAATGTAAGATCTATGACGCAAGGTAAACTGGATATCGTCAAGCGAGAAATGGACAGATTGAACAATGATATCTTGGGTATGAGCGAGCTCAAGTGGACCGGAATGGGAGAATTTAACTCCGGCGACCATTATGCTTTTTATTGTGGGCACGAATCCAAGAGAATGAATGGAGTCGCTCTCATAGTAAACCGAAGAATGGGCAAAGCAGTGCTAGGGTACCACCCCAAAAACGACCGAATGATTTCACTTCGGATCCAAGGTCACCCTTTCAACATAACAGTTATCCAAGTCTATGCACCGACCACTGCTGCTGAAGAAGCTGACGTTGAGAGATTTTATGCGGACCTACAATGCCTTTTAGACCGCACCTCATCATCAGACGTCGTTTTTCTCATAGGAGACTGGAATGCTAAGGTCGGGAGTGAAGAAATATCCGGAATTACAGGCAAGTTCGGTCTTGGTGAGCAAAATGAAGCTGGGCAGAGGCTAGTAGAGTTCTGTCAAGAAAACAACCTGACCATAGCGAATACTCATTTTCAACAGCACAAGAGGCGCCTGTACACATGGATTTCACCGGACGGTCTGTACAGGAATCAGATCGATTATATTATTTGCCGGCAGAGATGGAGAAGCGCTATACAAGCAGCAAAAACAAGGCCTGGAGACGATTGTGGCACCGATCATCTGCTTCTTGTTGCCAAAATTAAGCTTCGATTGAGGAAAGCGCAGAAAACTAGAAGGCCTTTCAGGTGTGATCTGGATCAAATTCCATTAGAATGTGCTGTGGAAGTGAGGAATCGATTTCAAGGATTAGATCTAGAAGACAAAGAGCCCGAAGAGATGTGGACTGATCTTCGTGATATAATAGAAGAAGTTGCTACTAAGGTAGTTCCAAAGCAAAAGAAATGCAAAAAAGCAAACAGGTTATCTGAAGAGGCTTTGCAAATAGCTGAGGAAAGGAGGATGGCAAAAGGTACGGGGGAAAGAGAAAGATACAAGGTTCTCAATGCGGATTTTCAGAAAATAGCAAGGAGAGATAAGAATGCCTTCCTGAACATACAGTGCCAAGCAGTTGAGGACAACAGCCAATTAAGGAACACAAGAGCTCTGTATAAGACAATCAAAGATATCAATGGAAGCTTCTGTGCTAAGCTGGGCGTAATAAAGGACAAACGAGGCAAGGACCTCACTGAAGCCTCAGAGATAAAGAAGAGGTGGCAGGAATACACAGAAGAACTGTACAAGAAGGACCCGGATGTGCAAACCCAACATAAGACGGTTGTGATTACTGATCTCGAGCCGGGCGTCCTGAAGAGTGAAGTTGAATGGGCCTTAGCCAGCCTTGCTAAGAACAAAGCTAGCGGAATTGATGGTATTCCAGCTGAGTTGCTTCAAATCCTCAACCACGACGCTGTTAACACACTGCATATATTATGTCAGAAGATTTGGACAACCCTGCAGTGGCCACAGGATTGGAGGAGGTCAGTTTACATCCCCATTCCAAAGAAAGGCAGTGCCAAAGATTGTTCCAACTACCGCACGATCGCGCTTATTTCGCATGCTAGCAAGGTGATGTTAAAAATCCTGCAAGGTAGGCTGCAGCAGTATGTGGATCGGGAGCTTCCGGACGTGCAAGCTGGGTTTCGCAAGGGCAGAGGAACTAGAGACCAAATTGCCAACCTTCGCTGGATCATGGAAAAAGCAAGAGAGTTCCAGAAACCCATTTACTTCTGCTTTATTGATTATGCGAAAGCGTTTGACTGCGTAGATCACAGCAGATTGTGGCAAGCTCTCCAAGAGATGGGAGTTCCAATTCACCTCATCAGTCTCCTCAAGAACCTGTATGAAAGGCAAGAGGCCACAGTCAAAACTGGGCATGGTCTTACTGATTGGTTTCCGATTGAGAAAGGGGTGAGGCAAGGCTGCATACTGTCGCCCTGCCTATTTAACCTATATGCAGAGTGCATCATGAGGAAGGCCGGTCTGGACTAGTCTTCAGCTGGAGTGAAGATTGCTGGAAAACGTATCAACAACCTTAGATATGCGGATGATACCACTTTAATGGCAGAAAGTGAAGTGGAACTCAAGAGACTTCTGATGCGCGTACAAGAAGAGAGTGAGAAGTTTGGGCTTAAACTGAACATTAAAAAGACGATGATCATGGCGTCTTGCCCTATCAAGTCCTGGAGCATCAATGGACAAGAAGTGGAAGCTGTGACAGATTTTCTGTTCTTGGGCGCCAAGATTACCTCGGAAGGAGTCTGCAGCCATGAAATTAGGAGACGCCTGCTTCTGGGAAGGGGAGCAATGGTTAGCCTTGACCGCCTAGTAAAGAGCAGAGACATTAGTCTGCCAACCAAGATCCGTATAACTCGTGCTATGGTCTTTCCTGTTGTGATGTATGGATGCGAGAGTTGTACTGTGAAAAAGGCTGACCGCCGAAGAATTGACGCGTTTGAATTGTGGTGCTGACGAAGACTCTTGAGAGTTCCTTGGACTGCCAGAAGATCAAATCAGTCAATATTGTCGACCATAAACCCTGACTGCTCATTGGAGGGTGAAATTCTAAAGTTAAAGCTCAGCTACTTTGGTCATCTGATGAGAAAAGAGGAGTCGCTGGAGAAAGATTTGATGTTGGGAAAGGTTGAGGGACACCGGAGAAGGGGTAGGCAGCGAACGCGATGGTTAGATGGCATCCTTGAGGCATTGCAGATGAAGCTATGTGATGTTAAGAAGATAGTGAGAGACCGGAAAGCGTGGCGTGACATGGTCCATAGGGTCACGAAGAGTCGGACACGACTGAACGACTGAATTGTACTGAACGATACTTCAATGTCTCGAAAGTGAGGATGATGCGAATAAGATCAGAGACGGTGTCCAGGTCATCTTTCGCTACCAAGAAATTGTAAAAATTATCAGCAACGCCTGTGGGGAAATGACTTAATTTATATTCCTCGGTCATCCGAGAATTTGTTGCCTTACAGAGCTTCACGACATCCGCCATATAAGTTGTGCAAGTTTCTCCCAATAATTGAGACCTATGTGCGAGCAGATTTTGAGTGCGTATTTTCTGCGCAAGGCATTCGCCAACGCACAGGCGCAATTCGGTGGCAAAATGCTCGCAGATTGTCAGAGAGATTTCGTGGTTTTCAAACTAGACAATAACATAAAGTTTAGCGGAGGCGTCTCATCGGTTGTAGCTGCTCACACACTACCAGCGGGTGAGCCGCTCGTAACCGTCCTCACCCGCCGCTCCTCTGAACGTCCGGGACTCCAGATAGTGTTGCGAGGAACCGATCCCTGCACTCGCAGTCGGTCTCCAGCCCGGATTGCAGCATCACCGTTAGTTACTGACTTGTAATCGGCACGTTGCATGGCATTGGTCAGTGACACTTCCATCGAGCGGCCATGTCAGTGGTTCAAGGCCTGCAAGGGGACGACTCCTACGATGCTCCAGTTCTAGCTGCGCTGCGTGTTGCACTTTGAATCTTTACCCCGGCACTTCCACCACAATTACATGCCCGTAACGTGACGACGGATGGCTCTTGGAAGGTTTGACAGACAGGTTCCACAGACATTGGACAGTGACCGGCGCACCAATAAACCAAATTTTTTCTTCATTTACCTTGATAAATGGCAACATTTCCTCTTCCTTTTCTTGCCTCAGCTTGCAACTTCTTTCTCTCCGTAACAATATCACTTCCCGCCCTTCAAGCGCCAGATAAAGTGTTGGCGCGTAAAGTATACCTTGTCCGTGGCTTTTACGGCGCAGAGAAAGCACTAACACAAAGAGCGAAGGTGAGCACATAATTTGTGATGGCAATAGTTCTTTCACTTATGTTCCGAGCCTACCAAGTTTGGGACAGTTCCGTCGTTTTAGCTAAAGTAGAAAGCACAAATATTGTTAAATAAAATAGAGGCGCTTCACTTAACTCCAGCGGTCATAGTGGCATTCAGAAAAGGTCTGCGAAAAAGGCAATATGCTGCGGATTGTCAATACTCGAACTAAGTAAAGATGACAGCATCCTTACCTAAATAGAAAATCACTGTGCTCAAATGATGCCCCGCCTGGCAAGAAATTAAAACAGGTTGCGCTTTACCTATAGGACGCGCCTAATTGAATATGAAGGCTGTCACTAAATGGCCGCAAGAGTGCTCCATTTTGAACGGTAATCGTTCAGTAAGTAATTGTCACGTCTCAACTAGCATAAAAAGTGACGAGGGAGAGCGACACAAAAAGGAACCGACGAGGCAGCACTGTTCCTTCATGTCGCTCTTCCTTGTCTTTTTAGACGCTATAGTTATAATATCGCTATAATTTACTCAAGCGTATTATCTAGCGCGGTTCTCTTCTTTGCTCGTATTCGTCCCGCAGACATACGCCACTTTTCATTTCGTGCATTTTCCCTCCTGTCCCGAAATTAATTTGGCAGGTTGTGCTTTTCTCCACCTCAATGTCTACCCGCAGGTACAGCTAGAATGTATGGGCTAACTTATGCTGCCGGGATGGTTTGCTCTCCCGCAGCCTATACAGAAATTACCCTTTTCGATTGAACGAAGCTGTCTGAGTAGGCAGCTTGAAGACGAAGAATTTTCCTTTATCGCACAATAGTTGTTTACAGTTATCAGAGCGATTAGTGAGGCTCCGCCAATCACCGCATGCGAATTCTAAGAGCAGCCGTGCTCAACGCAAAAATGTGCTAAGCGGAATAGGTCGTGAAGCAGCGCGCTTATGAGCGCAGATTTTTCTCACACCATAAGAGTTGTTACTTTGGAAACATTAACAATCATGGTTATAATTCAGCGCTGCAAGTCAAGGGCATAAAGAGAGTGGCACACACCAGCGCTTGTATGTGGTCCTTATTCGCGATTTTCAAGCTGGGCTCTAGCAGTGTACACAAAAGAACAAGCCCGGTTCAGCATTCTTTCGCGTATTCTATCAACATAAAAAAATGCTTTGAAGGCTTCTACGCCCTCAACAAGAGGGTCCCACTGGTAATTAGTATACATTTGATGACAAAAACTGTAAATGTAGTCCTTTAATAAAGAAAAGTGCCAGTAGCTGATTCCTTTATTTTTTATGGCACTAACTATTTATTTTTGCTGGAGAGTTCACTATATGAGTAACCGGTACAGATGCTTGGCAATTCGATTAGTGCTCTTTATAAAAAAACAGCAACGTTAACGCATTATTTGCTTCTCTGGGTAAAGCGGGCGTTCACTTTTATTAAATTAGTTTTTATAAGGTTTTGTAAGGCGCAGCACTTTAAAATTAGGTTTGGTGTTGGTTATGGAGTTCAGGCTATATGAGAGACGCCGTAGTGGAGGGCTCCGAAAATTTCCACCACCTGATGTGTTTTAACGTGCGCTAGCATCGCACAGCACACAGGTGCCTCATTTTTCACCTCCATCGAAAAGCGGTCTCCGCGTACCGGATTAAGACGGGGACATATGTCCAAAAAGCGAGTGCGATCCGCTCCGGCGCGCCGCGTCCGGACGAGTCCGATCCGGCAAAACGGCGCTCGCCGCCCGCGTCCAACCGGGCAGATGTCTCCGGCAGTCCGCATGCGAAGCGACGCTCCGGCGGGTGGCTGCAGGCAATGCGAGCGCGAGCACCGGCGACGTCACTGTGACGTAGGGGTGCTGTGCGGTGGAGCGCCTCTCGGCTCCACCGTCGATGTGCTGCCGAAGGACGACGCGGACGCGCCAGCCGCTGAAAAGCCCTTCGGTATTGTTTCTTCGTGTACATAAAAAGTCACTAAATACAGGTCTGTCAACTACAAGTAAATTGTGAAGATCACCGGCCAATACTGAAGTGCTGCGACTGATAACTGCGACACAAGCGAGTTTTTTCGCACAACCACTGCTGCTGCCCGGTCGATCGCCAAACGTCTGCTCGCTCCGCTGCCGAATGCGCCGCTCAAATCGAGCTTATGTTCATTCTTTTGTAAGATGGCTTTCTCAGTACGCTGGTGATGAAATTCGAACCTTTATTACAGTGTTGGCCGGTTCCGAAGCGCGGTCCGCTGCCTCTTCGGTACAACACCGGCTAGGCCTAGCGCGACTAGGGCAAGCACGAATCGGTGAAGTTCGTCGCCCAGCGCGTCCGCGGGGGCATCGTTGCCGAAAGCTTCGTACGTGTGCAGGCAAGCTGTTGTTGCATGAGTACAGTAGACAATCCTTCTGATAACATCGCTGTTTTGTCATTTCTTGTACGAGCGTGAATTCATGTGAAGTTTATCAAGCCAAGCAGTCTTCGGTCTCCGCTGCGCGGTGACACCGGCTGTGGGCGGAGCTTGAGGGAGCTCGCTCGCCGGACGCACGGTGCTCCATGCGTCCCGGCTGGCAATGCGGCGGCAGTTCGCATGCGGCGTTCGCTGCGGCATGCCGGTCAATCTTTCGCACATGTGTCTCCTGCTTTAGATCCGGCATCATTGGGTTCAGCAGTAGAACGCCCTAACTAGTGCACCGCCACCGATGGGCAACCTTAAAAGTAGGAAGTTTCTCTCTGTTTTATTTGGTTTTGTGTAGTTACTAGCTGGACGTCTTCACAGCTTGATATTTAGTTGCTCAACGAATCATTATCGCATAATAATATGAGAAAAAGAAAGTCTTGCGGTATTAATGTTCGCAGAATCCCGGTCCTACAGTAATATTATTATTTTTTTAAAATGTAGTACTAATGCGCAAGAATTCAATGTAATATTAGCTGGCACTGACTTATAACTGCTTTAGGAACTACGTACTGCCCGTGGGCTTCAATATCTGGCTGCCTAGACAAGAAAGTTGGAAAGATCACGGTATTGGCGCAAGAATAATGGAAGAATGCAAAGGCACAGTGACGGTCTGAAATGCGCCTTTCAGTGCTGCTCATCTCTTTAGGAGCGCTACAGGTAGTAACGGTTTCAACTCGCGTAAAATGGGGACGAACACTGACATAAGTGTTTTTCTGCTGCAATCATTGAACTTCGAATCACTTCCAGCTTCAAAAGCAATCAACGCAGCTACTACCGCAGAGCCAAAATTTTATTATAGTCGTATTACAGTACAAAAGCGGTGTTGCCCCTCAAATGATCATATTTACCGCAATATCGAACGACATCGCCGATTCTCGCAAATACTTCCCTTGAACCTTCCAGCGGCACAGAGCAGAGTGTGGAATAGAAAAGAAGGTTTACCGCGCCTTAATAGATTAAAACGTAGCCTCAGTTAGAGTCAGTCGACGCTATTATCTAATGGCGGGCTTTTGATGGGCATCTGCTATTTTTTCTAGAATTGTATCTAACGCCCCGCGCGCCTCCTAAACGGGCACCACTGAAAGCCGCCTAGCGTTCGTTTTCGAAAGTCCTTCCGGGATGTGATATGCGCTGCTCATCCGTCATTGCGCGAATTGCTGGCGCTTGCCGCAGCGATTTCTTGTTTTGCTTTTTTTCATCTCCTGCCGAATACTTCTACGGTGGTCTAGAGCAACGAATTACGATACCCCTTACTGTAAAGCGGAACCATTGCTGATGGTGCAGCTATCCGGGAGAAACTAATGCATGCACGGGCGAGGTACGCACTACAAACAGAGGGTCCCGGTGCAGTCTTATGACTATGGGACCCTCGTCTGTATTTTTATGCATTTTGTAAATATGTTCAATCTAATAAACTTTCGCTTTCACTTAAAAAGAATGGCCAGCTACAATGTTCAGCCCCGCTTTATTTCGGGTATGCTGCACTGGCTGGTCAATCTTTTTCATTTACCCTACCTTCACCTGGCAAGCTTATTTGATATGTGCGCATAGCGACGCCCCTCGACCAAGTATATGAGACATGCTGCGTCACACTCTCAAGGTTTAGACGCGATGTCGCTAATGGTCCAGTGTCACGAGAAATTCGCCGTTGCCCTCGCCGTTGGACGTGAGCGAAAAATCCCCGTGGAACAAAAATGCTCAGGAGCAGCTTAAAGTGCTGAGATGTTGAGAATGACGTTAAAATTTTCAGGAGAGTTCTATAACGAAAGCAAACAAATTTAAGCGTAAATTAAACTTGAGTCAACTTTGAGGGGGGGGGGGGGGGGGGGGGGGGGCGGGGGGGGTCACTTTAACCCAGGGATTTCGTGTTGTCAGACATCTATTGATCGATTTAATTATTTATTTTTAATGTGGATCATATAGCTAAGTAGACCTACTGAATACGCGGTAGAACACGGTCCATCAACTGAATTGTATTCTACTCCTAAATACAATGATTAATTGAGTTCTGCCATGTTTGAAGTATAGCCCATGGGACTATCCATAATATGAATTGGATTATGTTGATGTCGCATTTCATATCTTGTGCAGTCGTAAATGGGTGAAACGCAACAAAGCGAGCACGTGTTGCGTTAGATATTTTCTAAGCATCAAAAATTTTATGTGTTTCCTCATATAAGTGGGCTT
The DNA here is from genome assembly GCA_023969395.1 of Amblyomma maculatum. Classification (NCBI taxonomy): domain Eukaryota; kingdom Metazoa; phylum Arthropoda; class Arachnida; order Ixodida; family Ixodidae; genus Amblyomma; species Amblyomma maculatum. The sequence goes on from JAJIZL010124712.1 coordinate 93,327, forward strand.
CATGTATATGTAATCTTACACACTTGGAACGCTGCGTTCATTCATTACAACTCTTACATATGCTTATGATATCAGTCGCTATATTGCTGTAAAGACCTATAAAATGATTTGAAGAATTGGGCATCACAAAATATGTAGCACTGCATTGAACAAGTGAACTATTACTGGATTACACAGTAACCAACATATGTTGTTCATTATTATCATGAGCAGCAGCAGACGGACTGTACCCACTGCAAGACAAAGACCTCTTCCATTTCCCTGGAATTAAACCGATCCTTAGCTAGCTGCATAAACTTACCCCTGCGAACTTCTTAACCTCATCCACCCACCTAATTTTCTACCGCCCCCTGCTGCGCTTTCCTAGACTTGAAATCCAATAGGTCACTCTTCCCAATCAAAATATAAGGCAGTAGTAACAAGCCGCTTGTTTGCGGGAAATGTGATTGATCAGTGCGCTCTCTATCGTTTTGCTTGCAGAGCCGGGACGAGTCAATAAATCTGCAGGATATTTGTTTAGGCGTTCGAACATTTACCTAAGAAAAAAGTATTGCTGTAAAATTTCCGTAGTTTGTGACACAGGGAACTGGTGGCGGATGCTAATATGCGGCGATGTAAACGCCGTGGGAAAGTGAATTAAGGACATGTCGACTGCTTAGGACCACACGGCTAGCAGACGACGCGGCCGACTGTAATCTCGGAGGTACTTGTCCCCTCCGTCAACGCGGCGTGGCCGTCGTTTTTCACACCGTCGAAACTCCCCGTTTCTGTTAAGTTCATTACACGCTCCGAAAACTGGGGCATATGTCGTGTACTGACACCAAGAATTTTATTCATTCAATCGCGCAGGAGACAGATGCATTGAATATTTTACACACTACCAGCGTGGCCAAATGGCCGATACTGAAACTTCTGCCGTATGACGTAGTTGACAATTTTTTTAGTCGTGCCATTTCTGTAGAAGAAATCATCGGACAGAAGTGCGCCCTGAAACCTGCCGGAGGCATTATTACAATGTTTTCGTGTGCTTTCAGTAACAATTGAGACTAATAACAATATAGTTACAGCAATATTAATGTTGTTGGTGTGTCTCTCTGTTGCAGTTTTATTGAGCTGTATTTAATTTTTATAATTATTAACCGACTTCGACAAACGATCACTTATATTGGCCTCATTGTCTCCGCCGTAAAATCTAGCAAGAATATGTTCAGCTATTCGCCTCCTCTGAAGGCACAGTATAAGCTTGGGGGGGGGGGGGGGAGGAGGAATGCTGCAACGGCTATTTTGATCTCGGATTATATTTCCTGTGTTTTTTTTTCTTTTATGCTTTTATACCATGGGCAGCCAAGAAACGTCTTGCATGCCAATTTCACAATGGCTTGAAATAAATGTGTATATCCGTGTCACACGTGCAAGAAATGACCGTAACTAGGGAAGATTAATCTCATTATTATAAGAGCAAGTCAACACATCCACATTTACTATTATTACACTTGCGACTAATGAAATATAGGCGGCAAGCATGTCATAAATTCCACCGCAATATCCCCAAAGTGCTTCTCACTACAAAATATTCATCACATTATCCAAATATATTTTCAAAAATTGCTTTGCGAGGAATGCCGCTATTCTGGATGTCAACACGAAAAGATATCAACAGAGAACATTGTTAGCACAGAAGCCAATAGTAAACGTCAGACAAAAGTGCCTGCCAAAATGGCAAGTCAGTGACGGAAATACTGGAGGGATGCCCCCCTACCTGACAAACAGTTATCAATAAAACCTTTGCTACTAGGTCGGAGGTTGTTTCGAATAAAGCTACATACTCTTATATGTGAAATATTAGCGAAATGGTCTGTCGAAGAAGTTGTTCGAATACAATAGGCAGCGAATTACAGTAAGGCTAGGGCCATTAAATGGACTCGTGTGGCACGGTTATAAATATGCAAACTTTACCAGCATCCTTTTTAGTCTGAGGATTAGTGACGGTCAAATTTGCTGATGCAGTGTACGGGTCCTTCAACTAATGGCCCTCTTTTTTCTCCCTCCCTAGCTCTTACGGTGACATGTTGGATTGCATCGGTCAGGCGCTGACGCCATGCGAAGGTGTCGGCGCGAAGGACTACTTGTTGCGCCTGTTTGAGCTTATGTACAACAGGGTGCTGAGGCTGGTCTGCAGAGAGCAACCCCCCGGATCTTCAGCCTGCAATGCGCTACCAAAGTTGCCGCCCCTTGGCACCCAGGATTACAAGATCGATAACTACGTGGAGCTCTTCATTGAAGCCACTGCCACATTTGATGGCTAGGGTAGCACTTCATTCACTTCTTATCCCTGCTCGGCCAAAGCTACACGTCCAAATTTCTTTGTGTTCAGCACAACCCCATACAAGAGACTTTCGATGGTGCAGGTAGTGTGAAGGGCTTTGTTCATAACCAATAAAAAGAATTAGCAAGCAATATGTATTTCTTTGAACGGAGCGGATGGGGGAGAAGTTGTGAGAGTGTAGAGAAACTTGTGCACATTCACGTGGATGTAAACATCACTCAAAACTTTGTCTGGAATGTCTCTTTGTTATTGACCAGTTGCATAATATATTTAAAATCATCACATCACAGTGCTACTTTCTACTCGGCACAGCGAGAAATTTGCAGTTCAGTTTTGTTGCAGGAACTATGCAAAGCTAGGTCAGCGGCTATGGTTATATTCAAAGAGCAAATATAAGAAATGCTGTTTGTTTTGATCGTTCAGTAAGCCAAATCTCGGAAAGTACGAAAATATAAGGCGAAGACTTGACTCTTCGGCGCAGGAATAGGCTAAGTTCAGTGTCAGTGGGCGGCTTGACCTGGTTCACCGGAGTCTGACGCGGTAAGCCCTGCCTGGATGGCGTCGCTGCTACAGAGCAAGCACATTTTCATAGAACCATCGAAAAGTTCAATCCCCTTTACGGCCGCCCGATGCAGAAAGGAACGACTACTGGCAAAAGCGTGGGTCGGTGCGCTCATAAGTCGCACTTGCGATCGGCTGCTGAGCCACGGCAAAATGAAGGGTATTATGCAGAATCTTGCATTAGGTAGTGTGTGAGCTGCAGGGGAACGCTCAAACCTTCGAAATGGATTCCTAGTCCTGAATCGGTTCTAAGCGAAGCTGTCAGATTTATTTAGAGCCGTTAATACCGCAAGTTGTTACCGTCCATTCCATGCAAACGCTCATCACTGGAGCTGCTGTTATGTCGACACACGAGTGAGTCTAATGTCGCACGAAATCATACAGGAGTGGACTAACTATCAAGCACCCATCTCATTGAATATTCTCACTTCACGAGTTAGCCGGCGCGCTCACCCATATAACAATGTTCCATTTGCTTGGATTGTGTTAAATATTTCTTTTTTCCCACGGACTACTGAATTATGTCATGCCAGAGAAGGTTCTATGCGTTAATTTCTGAATGATCAAATTTAGAAAAAAATTGCCTAACAATGTTGTTTTGCATTGTCATATTCAAAAGCCCTGTAACCTATTCTAGCTACTATGTCTCGAGAGAAACAGGCAGCAGTATTTGAGAATAAATAAATAAATCTAACCATAAGTGTCCATGCAGTATAATGGTGTATACTGCCTGTGCATATGACGTTATGAAGTCTATGAAGCCTACGTTATGAAGCAAGACCGAAGGCCAAAAGATCAGCCATCTTACGCATGATTTGGCTTTAAAACTTTTCCGGCCAGTCATTGTTTCCGAAATCAACCCTAAATTGTGAAAATCAGTTTGTCTCCTTTCACTGAATTTTTTTAATCTTATACAATTAGTGAAATTTTTATTAATCAATAGGCACGCTATATTTTAATAACATTAAGTATTGAATTTTCATTATGTGTATTTCACCCCTTTTCGTGATTGCTCAATCTTTCCTATATTTCAAGTAAATAATCGGCCCGCACCCTCTGAAATTTATTTACCAGTATATCATGCATGGGCTTTCATTTTATGCTTTTGAAACCTTTGAACCCTATTTTCCTTTTTTATTTCTTTGAATTGTTTCATAAAATGCACACTTTAAATTTTCTTTATTAGAGCATCAATCATTGGTTCTTCATTATCAACATTTTGACGTCTTTCAACATCCTTTTCAAATTTTTCATGTTTCTTTAATTCATCAATTATATACAAATATTTATTTACCTCTCGATCGTTTATCACACACCAATAACCCATTAATCACCAGAGTCACAAATGACCAAGACACGATTTTTGTACGCAGCGCTCGATTATTTCCGATATGCGCTTCACAATTGAGCAAGGCTATTCCTTAAGTAAAAGAAAGATTTACTGACTCTCAGAATGCTCTCTTTGCACGTAACAGTCACTGCAATTTTGTGAAAAGATCACAACAAATTTTTGCCGGCGTGAAGTACGAGAATTGTGCTTTGAGTTCCTGTGGAACGGAGATTGCAGTAATGCGGCGGTGAAACTGCCAGGAAATTGGCGCATGCGTAGATTGGTCGGTGGGATCGGTCTATTAACCCTAACCTGTGCTAGCTGCATTCACGTGACCCCTGAAAACCTCCTAACGTTACCCACCCACCCCTGCTAAGCTTTCATTTCCTTGGAATATGATTTGCTACTCAGCACCTATCGGTTATCCTCTCTTCGCGCTGTATGTCCTGCCCATGGAGGAGGAGGAGGAGGAAAAAACTTTATTAAAAAAAAAATGTTAACACTCCCAGGAGGACCTCTTAGTCCAGGAGCCCTCTGGCTGTTCCTTCTAGCTTAGCCCGCTCGACCAGCCGTAACTGATCTGCAGGTTGCGTGGCTAGAAGGGCAGCCTCCCAGGAGGAGGGGGTGGGGTGTTTGACGGGAGGAACGCGGATTGGATGTGGGCATTCCCATAAGTAATGGTAGAGGGTGGGTGGGGTGGCGTTGCATGTGGTGCAGTACGGTGGGAAGTCCGTGGGGTGAAATATGTGGGCAAATTGAGGAGATGGAAACGAATGTGTTTGGAGTTGTCGCCAGTACGTGCTGTCGATGTGAGAAAGCGTGGGATGTGGTGGCGGGAACGTGGCACGGCAGCGACGATAGTACTGAACAATTGTAGTGTAGTCAAGAGGTTCGATGGTGGTGTATAATGAAAGTTTGGGGAGGACATCCACCGGCGCCCGGAAGCTTAGTTCTCGGGCAAACGCATGAGCGCGCTCATTTCCGAGGATGTCCTCATGCCCAGGAACCCATGTGATGGTGATGGTATCGGGAGGGGTAGGTAGAGTAGATAATATTTTAGCAGATGAGTGTGGGAGGGTTCCTCGCAGTAGATATATGTATGCTGTTTGGGAGTCTGTGCATATTGTGGTGTGCTGAGTCTGCAACTGACTGATGTGTGCAATTGCAAGTGTAATGGCCAAGCATTCGGCCTCGGCGATGCTAGTGCAGTGGATGGAGGCGGCATTGAATGTTGAGCGGAGAATGTCCGTGAATACAGCAGTGCAGATGTGAGGAATGTCCGGATTGTGTGAAGCATCCGTGTAGATGATGTCTTGGCGTGTGGAGTACTGTTTGGAAAAATATGAGGGACGGGCTGCGCGACGACCTTTGTGGTGTTCGGGATCCATATTTTGTGGGAGGGGTTTGAGCTCGAGGAGGCTCCGCAGATGCGGAGGGATGGGTATATGAGTATGAGGTGAGGGATCAGGGGTATTGTAGCCCATTGAGCGCAAGAGATGAGCGCCTGTAGATGTTGTGCGGAGTCGACGTTGCTGGCTGGAGAGGTGCGCCTCTATGATCTCCTCAACATTGTTATGAATGCCTAATTGAAGGAGCCGAATTGTACTGGTATGACGAGGTAAATGAAGGGCTGCTTTAACGGCTGAGCGGTGTAGGACGTTAAGTTTATTGAGTTGGGTTTTGGTGATGTGATGGTAGGGGAGGTGGTAAGCTAGTCGACTAACGATAAGGGCATCTACGAGTCTTAAAGTGTCTTTTTCCTTGAGGCCATGATTGCGGCTTGAAATGCGACGAATGAGATGTGTTATCTGGTTGATTTGGCGCTGCAGGAGGTGTATGGTGTAGGTGGCTCTAGTGTCCTTTTGAATGTGGAGACCTAGCAGTCGGAGCCGTGGTACTTTGGGAATCGGAGCGTTGTCAAGGAGTACGGTGATGGTTGGGGCACGTGGGGAAGGCTTGATGACTAGGAGCTCAGATTTCTGTGGTGCACACGCAAGACCTATAGCCTTTGTATATGTGTGGATGGCATCTGTAGCGAATTGCAAAGTTTGTTCAACTTGGCTAGGGCAACCCTTAGTAGTCCATAGTGTGATGTCGTCTGCGTATATTGCGTGCTGAAGGTCAGGTATAGTCTCGAGTATCCGGGCTAAGGGAGTTAGGGCGATGTTAAAGAGGATGGGTGAGAGGACTGAGCCCTGCGGTGTGCCTCGGTTGGGTGAATAGATGGTCGGGGAGGTGTAGGACCCGAGTGTGATATGAGCGGTGCGTTTGTTTAGGAACGCCTCAACGTAGCGCCAGATGCGTAGCCCGCCGTTAGTTGTGGCAAGGGTAGACAGAATGTGGTCATGGCTCACGTTGTCAAATGCCTTTTGTATATCAAGGGCAAGTATAGCCCGTGTGGCATGTTTATGGAGGGTATTGTTTAGGATGGTCTCTTTCAGGTGCAGTAGAATGTCGTGGGTACAGAGATGTGGGCGGAAGCCGAATTGAGAGTGAGCAAAAAAACCGGTAGATTCGAGTTCAGGTTGAAGCCGTCTAAGGATTACACGTTCATAAAGTTTGCTAAGACAGCTTATGAGAGAAATGGGACGTTTCTTCTGCATTTCGACTGGAATATCAACAACTCGAGTTATCCGTCAGACCCATTATTTACTTTTCCTTTCTGTTAAAGCTACACATAAAATTTTCCGTTCCATACCCCTCTGCGTTGTCCTCAACACCAAACCCTATATGTTATCCTCCACATTTGAGTCCCATAGGTGAGTACCGGCAAGATGCAACTGTTATATACTTTCCCCTTGAGCAATACCGGTAAGCTGCTGATCAAAATCAGCAAATACTTGACATATGCACTCTATCCTAATTTTATTATGCTAGTTATTTACCTTTCGTGCTCCGGATCAGCGGTTATTACACGCCCTATGCAGACATATTCGCTACCTACTGTAAACTGCATGGTGTTCTTTCCGATGCTGTTGAACGTTACCTTCTCCTGCATAATAAGTTCTAGACTTGCGTTTTGGTTTTTAATGTCCATGTCATTAATTTTTTTTTTTTTTGCATTTGTTCCCTGAATTGCTTAGCAAGGCGATGTTATCAGCGGATTGCAGATTACTGAGGCATTCTCCATCAAACCTTAGCCATAACTGCTCCCATTGCATCCTTCCTCTAGGCAAGCTGGGAATAGTACTGGGGAAATCATTCCTCCTAATCTAAAGCCAGTATATGGCAATTTTTTTTAGTTGCTTCGTGAAGAACCATGGCTGCTGTGCAGCCCAATAGTTATCTTCCGATTCATTGACCTACTGCTCACCTACACCGTTTTTTCACCACCTTTTACATTTTTACTGAGTCGAATGCTTTCTAGTAATGAATTGATATTATGTACAACGGTTAGTTATATTATAAGCCAAGCATCGTTTTATCACCTGGATGGTAGTATGAATATGGTCGATGGTACAAAGCATCCTTTCCTAAAAGCTGCCTTGTACATTGGTTGATTGAAGTGTAAGGTTTTTCTCATTCTACTAATAATTACCTTAGTAAATACCATGTGCATAACTGGTAATATGATAACCGGTCTAGGCTTTTTCACTACCTTAGCGTAGGCTAAGTACTTAAATAATTACAATCCAATCACCACACTGTAAGTACCTACTTATGCCCGCGCATGACCGTTTCTTTAACACCATGAATTGCTTCAATAGCAGTCCAACAACGACGGTAAGTACTCTAAACGCTAATATTTAAAATTTTGATTCGTTTATTTCACTTCTCATGTTTATTTTTTTAGCACAAGCCCCTAGTTTCTTAATGCAGAACGACTAACCTCCAATTGAGGCAATTTAACTGCACTTTGTCATTAGCTTTGCGTAGTCAGTACATTAATTAAACTCAGCTTTTTACAAGTTGAAGCATAAAAATATTTCTGGCACTGCCAATGGAAAGCGCATCAGCAAAACAGAGGGCGAAATATCATAGCGTCTGAATAGTAAAACGATCGTCAATTCTCAGGGCTGCGAAAAAGATACCCTATGCTAGAAGATCAGTAATAATAATCAGGGAACATTGGGAACTGATAGCAACAAACTTCTAATGACTGAGGATATTAGCGACTATAGATTTTATTATGATTAATATTAATTGGTTCCCAGAAAGTGAAGGGCACAGTATCCGTCACACGTGTTTCTGTGGACATCTGATCTGCGCCGTGGGAAGGGAGGAAGGTGGGAGTAAAAGTGGAAAGAGAGAACCAGGAGCCGTAAAGAAGGGCTACGGTGTAATTTCGACCACCTCGGGATCTTTAACGTGCGCTGACATCGCACAGCACACGGACGCCTCTTAGTTTCGGCTCCATCGAAACACAGCTGCCGCGGTCGGAATCGAACCCGGGTACTAACTCTGCCGGTGTGGTGCAGTGGTAAGACGCGCGACAGCAGGGAGTTTACAATGCTCTATTGCAGTTCGCTTATGTATGTAGTGGCGCCTCTTTATAGCATTCATGAAGAAGCAAAAAAAAAAAGTGTTTTCTGAAAATCTTCCTAAACTATGTATTTTTTAAACCAAAGGCAGACATCGCAAACTGTAGCATTCACGATTCTTTACAGCTCTTATTATTGCCACACCGGTGAGGTGTCCTACAGCTTCAGAAGGATAGGTGAAATGTACACATTTCGGGCTATGGTCTCCTCGTTAGGTGCATTAATATTTTTGCTATCTAAGGATAAACCGGCCCTTTATAATTCTGTCTCTGCAGCTAAGATTTCGAATGCGTTCTAGCAAGAAATTTGTCAGCGTTTAAGATACAGTATATCCCACTATTTTGTGCAGGTTTTGTTTCAACCCATTCATCTACACGAAATTGACAGTCGACTGGCACACCTCTGGGAGGCACACAACAACCTCTAAACTAGGTGGAAGATATGGAAACACAACCGGAAACTGCGGAAACGCTTCGCGACACTTCAAGATCAACTCAAGTCCCACTCCGAAACTCTTAACCCAGAAAAATGGGGCCAGATCTCCAACGAAATGTCTGGTAAGCTTAGCAGCAAAAAACTTTTGCTGCCCTAGCTCCACCACCTCCTCGACCCTAGTCAATCCAGATTAGTCGCGCAGCCACACATCATTCGGCTCATTCACAATACACCACTCACACCGACAGGCACAATCGATGAACTCAAAACTACACATACTGAACCGGGTACTAACAACTCCCTCTCAGTATATACAGGCACACAACCGGGACCTCGACATAGATATCACAGACCAGGAAAGTCGCTCCGCCATACAGACGTCTCATCACGCATCGACAACTCTTGTGAAGTAGGAATACCTCATTTTCGAACTGCATTTTACCAATATTCATTTTTACCCAAAACAGCAACGGAGTGGAACTGCCTGCCTGAAACGCTGGTGCTTTCTGACAATGTCGATGAATTTAAAAGGAAGCTGTGTGTACTGTGCAGCAACGATTGATAGTAATATTTATTTTAGTTCCATAGTTTTATAGGTTTTAGTTGTGCACTTTGGCGTTCCAGCGATTATGTTGCGCGTTGTACGCGACTTCTTATCTGCTTCCCTTTTTTTTATCGAGTGTTGCTGTTTGTATGTGGTATCGTGAGCGTCATTGTTTTTTTCTGCCCTATCCTGTATTTATGCATTCAATAAATTGCAACCTGTATAATTTGTTGTGTTTGCTGCTATCATTTTATTGTGTGAATTCTGCATTGTAAACATCATTTGCCTTCATAACCTACAATACCACGTACCCATGTTCTTTCCTCCCCTCCTTTTTTTTTGCCAAATCCACCATCCCTCTATAATGGCCACCGGGCCAAAAGGGTAATTGAAATAAATAAATCCCTTCACACATTCTGGGCACCGGGTTTTGACAAAATCGCTAACACAATGATACGCAATCTAGACGATGTATCCATCTCACAGATTACAGAATGTTTCAGTGATTGCTGGCAGACAAGCTCACTCCCCCATTCATGGCGGCACGGTAAAATAATTTTCATCTCCAAACCTAACAAACCTGTCTCAATTGCACGCCTTAGACCCATCTCCCTCACCTCTTGCCTCGGCACACTTCTGGAACATGTAGCTCGGAACCGACTTAAAGATCAAATGATCGAGCGCCACCTCTATCCAAACACCATGATTGGTTTCCGTCCACACCTAAAATCACACGACCCCATGCTGCACATCACGCATGACGTCCTCGACCCCACTATTCCAACCCACACTATAGCTATACTCGCCTTAGACCTCTTCAAGGCTTTTGGTAACCTCCACCACACCGCCGTAATCATCGGACTTTCCCCGTTAAATGTTGGACATAAAATGTGTTCTTACATCCGCACCTTCCTACCACCCGCACCACGGAGGTTCATATAGGCCCGCACTCCTCCTCCCCCTAAACCCTTCGAGGAGTGGGTACCCCACAAGGCTCTGTACTACCGCCATTTCTATTCAACGCCGCCCTCATTCTACTCGCTACTTCTCTCAACCACATGCCGCACCTCCGAAACACACTATACGCCGATTACATCACCTTATGCACCACCACGGGAAACGATGGGCAAATAGAAGGCACTCTACAGCAGGGAGCCGCCCACATACAACACTACGCTCGCAGTATTGGCCTCGCCGGTTCCACAACCAAATCAGAACTCCTAATTATACGCCAAAAACCTTGTACCCTCCCTACAACATCCACCAACAAAACACTGGAGGGCCAGCCTATACCAGCCTATACCAGACGCATATACTTGGGCTCCACTTGCAAAACATCGGACACAATATTTTGACTATAAAAAAACTTAAAAGCACTACAATTGCACTGGCACATCTCATCTGGCACGTCATCCTATACTGTTCAACATTATCTTCTTGTAAATCTCCGATGCTGTAGCTAGGATAAGGATGTTGCTTGGATTTCCTACTACATTTCACTGAAGTAACAGTGTGTTGTGCTTAATGTCGCCTCATTCAGATATGGCGTGTACGCTACTCCTGGCGTGCTATCGAGTTCCGTGTTCGATACACTCCCTTTTATCGCACATTAATGACCTCGCATTTGGTATTCACTCATAATTTTGTATGTTCACGAATGATTGCATTCTGTGCTGGGCTATCATTCGTAATGGAGATTTGGAGATTTTGTACCCTTGAAAATGGATTTAAAGGCTGCAGCAGCTTAGCGCCGCGTTAATGAATTATCTTATATGTGTTAAAAATGAACACATGCAACTTTTATACGACAAAATCTCCGTATAAATACTGATACCAGGAATAAAAATGTTGCTCATGGATAAATTGACAGGTTTGGTTTGGTTTGGTTGATGGTGTTTAATGTCCAAAAGTGACTCAGACAAATGCGCCGTAGAGGAGGGCTCGGAAATTTAAACTTTTTGAGGGTCTTTAACGGGCACTGACATCACAGAGCACACGGGCGTGTGTTTTAGCAGTGTCTCTATTTTTTTAAATTGTTGTCCGCGAAGTAATAAGAAAAAGCCTTTTTCGTTTCCACCCGAAAGCGGCCGCGCCGCCGCGGTACTTAGTCTGGATAAATACTTGGTGCACACCTGAAAGCAGCATCACGATAGGCCAGGCACGTATAATAAATAGCAGAAAAAAAGCCGCAGCTATTTTTATTTTTCAACGCGCCGTTTCAACCGGCGCACATGACCTAAAAAGAAATACTCTACGTATGTGCGATCAGTGCTTGAGTGCGCCTCAGTTTTGTGGGACCTATATAAGGAAGAATATAGTGTCTTGCAATACTTTCAAAATAAGGCAATAAGGCACTTGTCACAACTACCAATTCAAATACGAAATTTTACGTAATAAACAATTACTCGGTGCCATGATTTAGAATGTAGCCAAACACATCTTTATCTCCAGTGGTTCCATAGCATTTTCGAAAACGCCTTAGTAATATCACAAAAAAGCATGATGTCGTGAACATTAATAATTATGCATTCAGGAGCGATTTTGTAGGTCAGTGATATTTTGTATTAAAAGTTCGTCAATGCAAAGTTCTATCGCCTGAAATTTTTTGTCTTACCAAACGAAGCCTGTTTCCACGCCTTGAATGGTTAATCTAGCGATATTTGTAATATTTATTCGTGCATTATCTTCCTTTTAACCACAAGCGGATTAGCGTTTGACCCCTTTGCTGGAATGCATGAAGGCGATGCGTGTAGCAAATAAACAATTAAAATGATGATATAATATAATACAAACTAATGTAGTAAATATAGCGCTGCTTAGTTTTCACACTGCGGACTCCCAACCACGCCGAGAAAGTTAAGCAAAAGAGTTGAGAGGTCCGATATAACGTGAAAAACCGGAAGTTTCAAGGTACACGGCACACGACAAACTCACGTTCCGCTTTCATTGAAACGGAACCGCCGAGGCCAGATCTTGATCCCTGGATCAGACAGCTGGCGCCACGACCACAGAAGGGGTGAGTACTGTTAAGAGGTGGTGTAAGCCTTTCAGTCACGCGCGTTAGGCCAAATCACTGCTTGATTTTTATCCCGCGAGCGTTTAGCGCAGGAAGCACTGTTCGTGCATAATGATAGCAAGATCTATACACGATCAATGCCAAACGCTGCGTAGCACCCGCTATTTTCCCCGCCGGGCTATTTTCCTCTCATTAGCATTCACGGTCAGGAAGATTTCGGCCATGAAAAAATCCCGGTAGTTGGATAAAGGTACGCCGGACTTCTCACTGCGCGCATATCCGTTTCGCTTGGATAGCGCACTGCAACGAGCTCTGATAATGCTACCCAAAGGTGCCTCTGGACTTGTGTTCCTCGTAGCAGTCCTGACAGGTAGGCCTTTTATAGAATCACATGCCAGCGTCGGCCAGGAGAGTTTATGCTTAGCTCGGGAGCAGCTTCTCATAACTGTTGATATCGTTTTGTAGCAAAGCTTCTAGTATACGGTATGTTCTCAATAGTCTTGCGATATGCCGTCCCGAAAAGCGGGTCGAAGTTTTTGTACCACTTATCTGTCTTTCATGTGACAATTAGGGTAAGATTTTCTTTCGTGCTAAACCCTAAAAATATTCCAGATTCCCTGCAGCTGAATGTTCTTCACCCCAGAGCAGTGTGCATAGGTTCTCTTCTCATATCCTGCACCTATATGACGCTGAAGCTGAAAAAGCTGTGTCAGCTTGCGAACTTTGTAGTATTTTCTTCCTAAGGAATAAATAGGTGTGCCAAATACTCAGTAAATTAATTTCAATACATTACTTCGATGTATTTAAAACTCATATGACAAACACGTTGTCATTACTAATATTATGAGGCAGTTTGAACTAACGGCTGCCGAATATTACCGCAATTTTCGTGGCTTCAAAATGCTTAATAGGGTAATAATAAGCAAGAAAATACATTTTGACGTCTTCAAACAGTGTAGCGCATTACATTCAATGCACAACTAAATATACCCGACAGTCCTGATGTCCAAGTGACCAGCGAGAGCTGGCGAGCTTATCAAGACAAGATATTTTTCTATCTGCGCTCGTGTATATTTAGCGCACATGGCGTTTGTGTATTAATGTTGGAGTTTTTTCATTAGGGTGAACGCCTTTCTTCACTAATTGTTGGTGTAGACAGGGAGTGGCCACAGGAAATATTCCTAGGAAATTTCCGTTAGAACTGGCACTATATCCACAGGAAATAGAATCCCTCCGATCCCCAGTCAAGTGCACAAACGCCTTCCACGCCGGACTCGTGAGAGAAAACTCGTACTCTCCTTGTCTAACGGGAGGATAACAAGTGGTGACGAAGATAGAGATGCTGAGTTTGGTAACAGCGACGTCCATTGTGGGGCTTTTAGTTAACGATGATGATACTAGTGATAGTGATGACTATTATAGTAGAGTTGACAATTACAATTGGATAGTGAGAACAATCGTGTGAAGTGGTTTTCACCGTTTCAACCCTTATGCAGACTTTAGCGTAGTCTCGTTTCTTTTTCTACATTTTTCCAACCGTGTAGTGTGTATGTATGTGTGTGTGTGCGCGCGCGCGTGTGTGTGTGTTTCCGAGTGCTTCCGCCTTATTGCATACAGATATAGAACGATGAGGGCCGATGTTGTTTCTGCCTTGGCTAACGGAAAGCGGCTGCAGTTTGAAATATCAGTAGTCGAAAACACGAACTCGAAGGGACATAGAAATTTGAAATCCCAATCATTTGGATGAGAAATTTGCTAGCACTGTTGTTTTATAATTTCTTCAATATCACTACAGGCGATCAGCGGATAGTTTGCAATAACTTATAGGTTGTCATTTTAATCACACGAATGAAATGTCTGCGTTAGAAATAGTTTCATTATCCGCCCAGCAACAGGTTGAAAGCACAAGGCACCGTCAATTGCTTTGACAGGGAAGAGGGGATAAAGCCGACATCACTGGTGCCGCTTTGCACTTGGATGTAGAAAAAAAATTAATAGTCATTTAGAGTGACGCATGGTGTGCAAACATTATCAGGACCGCCATTCACAAAATTCAGCATCTTTCTGAGTTAAAATCCTTGTAAAGCGGCTTTCAAACTTTTATACCTCTTTTTCCGAAACTGGCTAATTGGCGAACGATCGCTTAGTTCGCAGTATCTTACTGCTGCGCAGTTGATCCGCTTCAGCAATGTTCATAAGTAATGACATTGCTCTTAAATTATCCATAAAATATCCAAGCCACCGTCTTCCACCCTAGCTTCAAGCCAACGGAACGCAAATTTCTCACAATTAATTTGTTTTCATGTTTTGGTTATTCTTTAGTTTCCGCAAGAAAAGTGCCTCTTTGCGAACGGAAAATTATCAACATCGGCAAGTAACCGAGAGCTCTGATTTCGGAAAAACAAAAATGAGCCTGTTTGCATGCCGGCTGAACCCAGAAGTAGTCCTCTTCATGGTCTCCATATCCGACAAAATGACGCGTCTCCCCAGTGCACATGGCAGACGGTCGCTGCGCAGTCCCTGGAGATATTGTCTGGTACCATTTCATTAGCCTCCTTGCGAAATGCGCTACTCGGAGCTAAAACGGCAAGAACAAGTTGCGACACTGTAGCGCATCTACTTTATTCGATGCATGCGCTGCGGGACCTGGAGCCAACTGAATAATTTACAGGCACGGTACGCGCAGTGACATGGGGCTTGCGCAAACACTGTTACACGAAGGGTTCCACACGCTCGTGAATGTAAATGTTTCCAATCGACTGAGGGCCTTCCAAAATATAAAAGGTGCAACACGATTTGCTTTAATATCAACGTTCTATTGCCAGCTAATTTTCGTTCGAAATATTGCCTAACGGTGACTGCCTTTTCCAAACTCCTGCCTGCTCCCTTTGTCATTTTGTTAGCCGTTGCCTTTGTAAGCACCGCATAAGCAATAAAGAGTCAGGTTTATATCGTTTCGAATCTCATATACTTTTCTGTACGACAAAAATGAAAACAGGGTCCTTGCGTCCTTAGAGCTAAACAAGCAGCAATTAGGAACACTGCATTAGGTTGCTTTTTCGGAAATCCAGTTCGCCCAAAGAAGTTATGCTTTATCCTAGCAGCAAACCTTCAAGCCAACAATTATATCGAAGATGAAAAAAATACTCCCGATTCGAGAACAAAATGAAGCTGCGTAAGAAACACAGTTAGGCTCATTGCAATGCAGCAGTGGTTAATCAGGGATAGCGATCAAGATCAATGCATAGTTTTTAACCATGCGTGCCATCGAAATATCTTGATCCTTATTGCAGTGCTAACCTGACACGGTTCTTTCTCCTGTACCTGTATTTAAGGTTCTCCAAGCTGACATAGGTAGGTTTCACCTCAGCCTACACAATGTTTGTAAACTCAAATCAATATTCTAAACGTATGTGATCGGCTCCGCTACAGCAATGGTCAATTATTCTTTTTTTGCATCAGACAAAAGGTGCTGCTCTAGATGACGGTAATGAGGAAATGTTAACATCTCTATATGCGTACTTTCATAGAGGACAACCTACGGCGCACATATTTAGAAAAAAGCTTCTCAAACGCTTGATATGTTACTGTTTAGCCAACGTGTTAGAGATGCAGCTAATGAGCTACAGCCTTTACCAAGCTGCTTGGACACCCTACTCGCGTGCATTGATATGCGCGTGTGTAACGCCGCAGTATGCCTACATGATAGAATTTTGTTACTCATCATGATACCTTACGATCCGTTTTTCTCTAATAATCTGTTTGGGCATGAATGCGGGTAGCTCACGAATCGAACTCAGCCGCCACCAATTTTTGGGGCGGCATAGTATTTACCTCACAGTAAGTGCCACGTGAAGAAAAAAAAACTGATGAGTGAAGGAAAATTCAAATTCTCCGGTATTATCCCACGCGGCGGACGGAAGCCACAATAGCGATAAAGTGATGGAGGCAGGCCTCCCGTGGCCTTCAGATGTGTAAAAAGCCAACAGAAATCAAAACTTTTCAAAAAAGATAATTTTGTGGGGTTTAACATACCAGAGCAAATGATGATTGTGCTGAATGATGAATGTGGTGAGCGAATGATGATATGTGGAGAGCTCAGAATAGTTTCTATCATCTGAGGTTTCTTAGTATTCACTGACATCGCTCAGTACACGAATGTCA
This sequence comes from Amblyomma maculatum, assembly GCA_023969395.1. Classification (NCBI taxonomy): domain Eukaryota; kingdom Metazoa; phylum Arthropoda; class Arachnida; order Ixodida; family Ixodidae; genus Amblyomma; species Amblyomma maculatum. The sequence continues at coordinate 110,184 of JAJIZL010124712.1, forward strand.
TGCACTGCGGAAGCCGCCGCCGCCCGGCTCTTTATTCGATGACCCTAACCTCTGCAGCACCGCGGCGGCGTGGTGAAAAATAGCTCATACGTAAAGGATATCGGTAGTAAGGCCCAGGAAATTTTCAGTGCACGGATTTGTGTGTGTTCAGAACTATATGCGCAGATTCTAGCAGCTGCCTTCTTACACTGCCTCACAGTGACAAAAGCCGGCACAGTTACACTGCAGAAGCTCACACGAGCGTAGCAAAAAATTATATGCATTTCCACGATTCAGACTTGTGTTTCTTTTTCAATTTATGATGTTTCAATAAATTCACGCATGACTTTTTCTTATTGATCTAGGGTTTTTCATCAATCATCATCACTAGCTCAACTGTATCCACTGCAGTGCGAAGGCCCTCCCATATTACTGCAAGTAAACCTGTCCTTGCTAGATGTATCCACTTGACCCTTGCGAAAGGCGTAACATCGCCTACCTACCTAACTTTATACTGCCTCCTTCTAAGCTTCCCTTCCCATGGAATCCAATTCGCTACATTTAGACACCTTGGATTGTCCTCTCTTCGCAGTACATGTCCTGCACATGCCGATTTCTTCTTGATTTCTCTTTGAATGTCTTAAACTCGAGTTAACTAGGACAAATCTATAGCGCGTATTTCTATTGCGCACTCATTCAGTACGGTCTATATTACCAGCTTTTAATTTTCATTGCAAACACTACATCGTTCAAAACATTTACTCGTTCTGTTTTTGCACGCTCTGCTCCGTCGACCATGCCGCAGGAGGTTGCTGGGCTCAGCTCAAGCCTGGCTGCAAAGTAGAGGCGCTGCGGGCGTGCGGCGATGATTACGTGCCCTACGGCAACAGGCCGCACCTGCCAGCCTCAGGAAAAGAGTTCGAGGACGAATGCACGTGCGTATAAAGTTCATGCATTGCGTCTGCATGCGTCCAGGGGCCACATCTGAGCCCTCTTAATACTTCACCCACGCTTTAAAAAATAGGTCCTGCTCATGTGTGCGAAAACGCCCCACAATTCGGAAGGAACACTTGCGGGTATTTGAAATGGCTACGAGCACACGCGCTAAAAATTACGGGGCAAAGAGTAATGGTTGTTCTTGTGGTCTGTATCGTTATACGTTCATGCAGGTTCTGATGTTGCGCACGTCAGGAGACCTTAGCACAGGCTGTCCGACGTCGTTCAGGTCTGTATAACGTAGCTGCTTAAAAGGGCAGGTGAACGTCGACGCGACACCGCGTTTCTTACTTTGCAGCTAAGAGCAATAAAAAGGGGAGTAGAGATTCGTTAATCGTTTCTTTTTGGCACGGCTATTTACTTAAAGCGCGGATTTAGTGTTCTTGGTATTTATTCAGACGGCTACCTGCAGATGTCGCTGGGTTTAGGGCTATTCAAACATTCCTCGTCAGAGCGCAGGAAACCGTAAGAGTGCGTATGAATCTTTGGCTGTTATGTTTACTTCCCTGTATGTCTTAATTCAAACTAGAAAACGCAGTACTTCTTCACACAAGATAGTAAGCTCGGCCCTAACCAATGGAACACGAACAGTGTTTTCGTTCATCTTGTGAATGTAAGTTCGATCTGTCTCAATAAGGAACCTCACTTCATGCCAATGCCAGTCCTTTACTCGATAGTAAGCACTAAGTGAATGTAAGTAGGGCCGGAAAGCAGGCCCACAAATATACAGGAAAGCGTAGATAACATGTACACATGTGAATATCTCTACACGTATAGCTTAGTACGAAATATTTAATTTAGCGCAAAAGAATGCGGCTGAATTTTGCCAAAAGTTAACTCAAGCTGTAAAAGCGCTGCAAATAACCTGTATACTGTGGAACGTGCATTCTTTCAACCTGTACCCTTCTTTGAACCAGCGCTTGACGCACAAATATTTGGAAAGATATTGCTTCCCGCGGGCAGATTATGCAAGAAATGGTCCCTAATTTGCTTTTCTAGTATAAACGAGTTACATTTCCGTACAGTAGGAAATATTCCCCGTCCCCGGGAACCTTAAGAACTCAAAGCTCCCTTATGCTTATATATCTTAAGTGTACCACAGTGTTGATGTGAACCCGCATGTTTGCCATTTTGAATGTGTCTTCCTTTGTTATCTGCAATACGTCAGAGTTCGAGGGAAGAGAGGAAATAGCATATCTCAGTATTGTCGTTGCGACTGTAGGAAGGAGGAAGACAAAATGCACCCTGCCAATTGTCTTTAACTAAGCCACCACCGTTGTCTCGCAACTGAGGTGACTTGAAAGAGATAAGAAAAGAAAGAAAAAGACATGCGTCGCAAAAGCCATGGTACGCCACCGAAGCAGCTGCTGGTGCAATGACGGCATACAGCAGATACACCCTACAGCGCATAAATTATAAACATTTTCGTTTCGCATCACTTTTTTGCGCCAATATAACGTTAAATTGGTTGTTCTAACTCAAATCTGAGGTCAATATGGTTTCGACTCTGTTAACTCCGTTAACTGCGTAACTGTTATATTAGCCTCCGTTTCGCCACACTCAATTTTAGGCTAATCAGCTGTTATCTGTAGTATTAGTAGCAGCAGCAGCAGTTGGAATAATTATTCGCAAGACTGTTGCCACGTGAACGTTCCGTGGGGCTTCTGCCGCGGGAAAAGAAGGAGATATTTATCCTGTAGCGAGGCAGGCGTAAAGACAGCAGAGGAATGTGTAGTCGAATGATAGCAGTAGAAAAGAGAGAGACGCTGAAGCTTCGCAATAGGAATAGACACAATAGCGTCTTTCGCGCCGCCTTTCTATTCCGCGAATACCTTTATATTTTTTATTTGTCTCACTTCTCAGTGGACACCTATTGTTTCTTAAGCTTTATATTTCCGCGGTTCGAATCCCCACGGATGCTGAATGGAAAGCGAAATGACACTGCCCGACCCTGAATGCTGCATTAAGCTATAAGCTATTAAGCACCAGCTCCTTGGGTTTCACGTGCGTGGGGGTAGTAGCAATGAGGATTTGAGTAGCGGGAAAGAGTAAATAGGGTTCATCATGTGCAGACATATGCCTGTCGCAAAACATTCTCTACCTTAGTATACGGTTAAATGATTTCAATGATTATGTATCCTATCAACTCCCGCTCAGTCATACGTTACGGTACTGATAACTCCTGCTAACGTTTTGCCTCTACCTTCCCGACTTTCCATGGGAAAATAACCGCGAATAGAAGGCCATTCGTATAGTATGGTCCTAATGTAAGCTTTGTGGTTATTTTAGCACAGGCTTTTTTTATTTATTCCGGTGCTTTTTGTTTTCAGCAAGCAGAAACGGCAGATCGCTTGTTCGGTGGAGTTCATCAATGACTGCCTGAGCGGCTTGTCGAGGACTGCAGGAGTCCTGGCGGTGAGGTCACTGCAGGGGATCGTCGACGACATTTGCACAGATGGTTCGCAGTCGCACAAAGGTACGCGTGATAATGCGCGAGCCACTGCATAATGATGAAGCTTGCCGCAAGTTAGGGCTGAGATTCCTGACTGGTATGTTCTTTTCTATGCTACCTAACTGTATTTTCAGAGCAATGAGCTCATGATAGAGAGAGAGAGAATTTTGCATTTATTAATAACCATTTCCCTAATAAGCTTTGGTAACGTGGCGGATGTTTTGAGCGTCTTCTATAACGAAGAACAAGACGTAAACTTTAACCTAAAGGCTGACAGTGAACGCTTCTGTTGTAGTGCACGCAATGAGATGTTGATTTAAGCATTTGATTTAAACATTTGCTAAGGGTTATGCTTCTGGCTTAAAATGCTCGAGTCCAGCTTAAAATAGCTGCCGTTGGTGCCTTCTCGGCCAGCCCCACTCTTTTATCATATCTCATAAGACTGTACGCTCACTTCCCCGTTTTCCTTCGTGAGCAATCGGTGAACCCTTTGAGCAGCCCCACTCTAGAAGACGAGCTTAGCCTGATCAATCGGGTATTAGGGGTTGCTGGTGCGTCTGCGGCCCTCGACTAGGAGCCCCTAGATCCACTAAGGACCTCAAACAACATTCCCTTTGTAAATAAATGCTTCTTTGACTCTCTTTCTCCCTTTCAGGCACAGCAAAACGTTTTTTCAGAATGCGTGTTGTTGTACGTACTGTTCCTGTTAAGCATGAACACAAAGATATCTATTTGGCCGCACAAAATTCCCGCCTTTTTCTGATGCCGAAGGGTGGCTTTGTGGGTAGGTGAAATAGTTGAAATGAAAATGTGTAGGTGCAAATAACTTGATGTTCGATTTAGTCTACAACTATGTTAAAACGCCACCGAGGATTTCACGCAGAGTATGCTCCTTTATATCCTAATTGAAGTAAAAAGCTTCATAATTCACCGATAGGTATATCTACCAGTCCCAAAAACTTCCTTAATCTATTCCATGGTGGCAAACATAAAGCCTAAGCTAATCAGTGAAGAAGCATACTATTAAAATTGCGACACTGGTTGCTTTGATACGGTGTCACGTGCCTTAATATGTGCATTTATAAAAGGGCAGGAGAAAACAAGCCAGAAGTGTCATGATCATCAGGCGTTTCAATCCAACCCGTGACATGTTGTTCCAGCCTTGAAGGTGAACAGTTTTTTACGAAACCGCGATTTCGTTGGTGTCATTCTCTTTGATGTAATAATATTTGTTGTTTTAAACAAAAGGCACCCTATAATTCCCGCTTTTTCCTGTCGTTTGCAGCGATTTTGTTCGTATGGACATTGCATTTTGCGGGCCTCACATTTTTTCTCACGGCCGTGTGCCTCATTGTCACGTTGCATCATGTTGCCTCATGGTCACGGGGGATAGCAACCACCTCAACATCAGGCTGCAGTAAACCCTATCTGCTGATATGGCTGATAGGAGTGTGCGCTGTAATAGCCACATTTAACTCCAAATTTTCCGGCTGTATAGCGTCACTGCGACCATTTGCTGCGCGAGCGTGGCGTGGTGGAAGTAGGTTGCTTGGCTGTGAAGGAAAAGGCACCATTGATGTAAAGTGTGATTTGTTTGTAGCAAAAAACGTAATACCAGTAAGGCCACGCGGCAAGTTGTTCAATGAGCTCTACATATAGCCCTGTTATTTATTCAGGGTGGCCTCAAACTGCAGGGCGAATTCTTAACTTCACGCCCATGCGTTCGCACACCGGCGCTCGGTTAGAAAGGCATACCAATGGAACAAAACAATTTCCTGGGGCCTCCGGTATGTTTTGCACTGTGGGGATTGTAATAAGTTTCGAGATCTCCTGCATGCAAGCAGGCGCCCAGGAATATTATGCGCGTTAAAGAATGGGCAGACTTGCGGCTTAACAGTTCGTCTGCTTTACTTGCCAACGGCAAATGCACGCCCTGTATCAACAACTTACATATAATGGGGTAAAGTTGTTTAAATCTCGCTGGCAGGCAATCCGGGCGAGACGTATAGGGCGTGAATACTTCGTTTGGCAGTCTACCCCGTCTGTATGGTGTAGGTTCTATCTACGTCTCGCTATGTAAGCGGCAGCGGATTTCGTGCGTGTACATTGGTAGCAGTCAACGAGTCAAGTAAAATGTCATTGGCTGCATGCGCTATTAGAATATTTTGTAGAAATTCACAAAGCACACATGTTCTTGCATAGCGCTGTGTATCGAAGAAAACGCACTTATATCGTGTTTGACGCAACGACAAGTTATGCTGCCTAAGTGAACGAGTGCAGGGAGTTAGTATGGCGCTACTCATGCAAAAAGCATGCATTGTGATACTCTGGGTCGTTTAACCGAAATCCTGTATGTGTTTCAATCCTAACTAACCGTACTGCCGCTGTAACCCCACCTGTACCGAAACTTAAAATTCCGTCATGAAACCAACGATACTGAAAGGGGACACGTTTTTTTCTTGTCTTGATGTTTAATGCCGTTAACGAACGAGATATTGCGAATCGCCTGAGCTGTGACGAGAGACCTCAACGGAAATGGTATGCACCACACGCCAGTATAAACGGCCTTCTTTGACACGCTATAAGTTCAAGAAGGCAGCCCAAGACGCTTGGCAATCACTTTGTCCATTAGAGCGGCCCCAGACACGGCTTCATACTGATTTTCATTATATGAAACCTAACAGAGCCCTGCCACTTCATAATCATTATATAGGATGGTGTATGTAGGTGTTGTTGTAGCAGGGCAACACAAAAAACCGCTAACACGTCCTTGCAGCCATCTGAATTGTATGAAATGATAATCGGAGTGCGCTAAGAAAAACAAACGACTGACCATTCGTTCACTGCTCGAGCACTTCCACCTCTTCCACTTGGTAACCGGCATTTTGTTCCGTGTGACGCTACTTCCCCCTTTCGTAATTACCAATGTGCCAGTGTGAAGGCTAGTGCTCTATATCTCTGGGTATAAATGCTCGTATTCATCTGTAAAATGCTTAGAAGTCGGGGGTATCCGCCATCAAATTGGGGTTTGGCGATTATTACTTAGCTTAACCCATTCCGTATTTGGTCTTGAATAAATTTGAGTTGAAGGAGCATAAAACACTCACTCTGTGATTTCGAGGGGAAAACACACTTTGCGAGGAAATGTTTGTGTGCTAAAGCAACTATGTGACGCCCATCCCATGTACTTTATAATTACCGAAACTTGCGTACCTTCCCAGTTTCTCAGTTTAATACAGTACGTTGCAATGCTTGCAGCCAATCTCTCCACTAAACATATTCATAGTATGATAAATAAATATATTATAGAAACATATATTTTGGAAATTTTTATGTCGTTTCAGAACTTGGTGGCAGGGTTTAAGAATAGACATCTTTTATATTATCGTCAAATTTTTCGTGTACACTGGTCGGTCAAGGCGAAAGGCGCGGACTGCTTGTCAACACAAATATTGTTAGAAATTTAGAAAACCTCCTATATCTTTGTTCTCCCAGTCCGTGCCAATTTAAACTGCTTTCTAGAGGAAAACATAAACGCATGGAGTGTGCTAACAAAGCCAGTTGCGCTTACCATTAGTGGCAGGATGTCTTCGCGCAAAATCACTAATCCAACTAAGCTTGCCACCACATTGAAGTATAACTTCATGTTCCTTTTTGCATGTTGGAAACTTGCTGCGCTCAGAGTACCAGAAGGTCGTCCCGTGCATGAATGCCGCCGGCTCGAAGCTCAACGCCTGCTTCCAGGGACTGAAGAGCGGAATGCAAAAGGCCGTGGCCAAGGCTCCTCCCAACGAAGTCGTACCCCACACCTGCTGGTCAGTACAAAATGCCTACACTGTACACGCCAGCTTGAGCTGCTTGTATATGTCGCGACCATTCTATAGCCAAACGCTGGTCAAGCAAACAGGCTGGATACTGGACACCACGGTGACAAGTGGAACGGAGGTGTCAGCCGCCGATGGTCGCGATGACCTTTCACTGATTCCTGCACTTCTGATAACCGGCTTCAGCTTGATAGCAGTCACGTATTCAGCTACATGCAAATGAATATAGATTTCTCCCTTCTTTTATTTTGAGAGAGACAAATATTCTCTCATTTCTCATTGTAGAAGGCTCAAACATGCCAAGTATCAGGTCAAATCTTTATAAGTATAGTTAGCAAGCGTGGCAGCTTCGCATCGTTTGAGCCAACTGAAAAAAAAAAAAACGAAAGGAGAAAATGAAGTATAAAACAACCTATAGCGGGCCTGAAATACAATTAGTAGCATTCACCGCAACTAATTCAAAAGCCGGTTTCGTGCTTACAGGTGCAGAAAGTTAAAAGGAAATTAAAGCTCTACGTAGTTATTTAGAGTAAGCCCAAAAATGGACAAACACAAATAGGTCACCTCGAGGCTCTTAGCAAAAAGTTGTTCGCCCATATTTTTTTTGTCCAGCCTTCAAAGCATGCGTCGCTAGCAGCAGCGATATCCTTCTTGCTTAATTTGTCCGAGTGGTTTGGTGCAGACGTCTTTATACATGGTATCAACGGCCTATAAAGTACAACCAGTTTAGGAGTTCTTTTCTGCGCAGTTTTTTCATGTTACGGTGGACGCAGAGGGGAGACAATTACCTAGGCTAAATGCCAGGTAAGATACCGCTAAGTTTACCTTGAACGGTATTATATCTGCAACACGTGCCAAGAACAGTAGGTTCGTATTCCTATTCCTCTTAGAGAGCAAATCATCTGAGAAAAGAGTAATGCAAGCGCCCTTTGATTGCGTCTTTTTATGCATCGTTGTTGGAGAGCCTGCGAGCGCCAGATTGGATCTTAACTGAGCATCCACTGTCACCTAACCAGAGATGCCCGTCGGCTGACTACGAACACTAACGAGAAAGTGAGCAGCCGAAAATCGCTCATGGAACAGTAGCTTACGAGAGCCGCTGCTCATGAAAAGCTTTTAATGCTGCCATTTCACGACTGGAGTTCACGCATTTAATACTGATGATTCTCCCCTCTTCTCTTTTCCTTCTGATTTATTTCAGTGCGTACGGAGAAATGGTGGACTGTGTCGGCCGGGCACTGGACACATGCGAAGGTGGCAAGGAATTCTTGTTGCAAATTTTCGACCGCGCGTTCGGAAAAGTGCTGGGACTGGTGTGCGGCCAGCATACACGAGGATCCGAGGCTTGCAAGGCGTTGCCAAAGTTGCCGTCACTTGGCCCGAAAGATCGTAAGATCGATAACTATCTCGAGCTCCTTGCCGAGGCAGCCGCAACGTTTGAGCAGTAGAGACCACAGCGACTTCGACTTTTTGTTCAGTCTCATTTCCTATGCTTGCTGCTTTTAGCAAGATCACTTCATTCCCAAACCCTCTTCTTACGCTCAGGAGGATGTCGTTTAAAAGCCTTTTCTTGAGGCAAACTGTGCAACAACGGTCAGAAAGCTGAATAAAGCTTCTGGAAATCATTTACACTCGTATAGGCATTCCATACTTGAAAGTACTGATTTATTTATTCAATATACCTTACAGGCTCCTAAGGCGGAGCATTGAGTAAGGCGGGCACATGAACAGTGAAATACAAAACTATTTACAGGCTACGGCAAGATACAAGATTATACAAAGCCCAAATACAACATGGTGATGAAAAAGACGAATAACACCCAATGACATAGTTTATTTAGTTAAATGGCTCTCTGGATTACAGATGAATTGAAAGCCAGCGTTTTGCCAGAAATACGTTCAGAGCTGAGGTTATGATGCAGCCACGATGATATGCGCAATGGAGCTTCAAGGGGAAAGGGACATGATCTGGGGCTATGAACATATTTCTGACAAAAGGCATAAAAGGGCAAGTTGTCGACGAGGTCTAGTAGCTAAAGCGAAATATTCTGTTTATTTACTGTAATACTAGAGTTTGGTTTGTAATTACCTGAAATGAAGCGAGCGCCTCTATTCTGCACAGATTATAGTTGTCAAGATAAATATTTTTAATACGGTTACCATACTGCTGAAGCATATTATAGCTGCGGACGGACGAAAGTTAGATAAGGGAGGCTACGCACGGGGGGCGGAGACTTGTGCAAATTATGGCGGAAATACCCTAGCGTCTTTGATGCTTTGTTACGAGGTGATGGTAAATGTGGGATGCAATTATGTGTTCGAGTAATTTGCAGGCGTTGCACGCAAGTGAAATCGGTCGATGGTTGTCTGGTAAAAGTTTGTTACCAGACTTAAATATGAAGATTACCTTGGAGATTTTCGAATCTAAAGGTAGGTGGCCAAGGGATAATGATTGGGGGAAAATATGATATAAAATAAGCGAGGAAGCATTAACAGCGTTCTTCAAAAATTTTGAGTTCATGTTGTCGATGCCAGAAGATGTGGAATCTAAGATCGCTAATGATACATGCGGTTTTTTCTACGGTAAAATCGATTTGTGCCATTATTGAATAATCATGTTCAGCTACCATGACAACATTGGAATAGTATTCCCTTGTAAAAACAGATGTAAAAAATGCATTAAATGCAGATGTGGATGCACTGGCAGAAAATGGTGTTTGACTATCATTTTGCAAGGAAATATGAACTGGATCATTGTTGGGGGATATCAACCGCCACAATTTTCTAGGACTGGATTCCATAAGTGATGGTGCATCGCATGAGAAATATTTCTGTTTAGAGCTACGCAGAGCGGAAATATAGGATTTTAGGCAGCATTTGTATTTAGCCCACGTGGATGCGTATACCACTCGTTTGGAATTCTGGTAGAGCCTCTTTTTCTTATCACTTAACTGTCGAAGATGTTTTGTGAACCACGTGTTTGTTTTGTCGTTAGAATTGGAAAGTAGTGGTATGCCCTTGCTAACCAATACCGAAACCTGATATTTAAAAACCATCCAATTTTCTTCAACAAAACAATTCGAGAACGAGTACAGGAATTCCTCGCAGATAAATTTGCCTAGTTGAGCATTGATAACGTCGAATTTACCCTAATTACAGTCTCTAATTAACTTCGATGACTTGTCTGCATGCGTCAAGAAGATATGAAGGTCTAAATAAAGCAGCTTGTGGTCACTCAAACCATCACGATGTGTAATTGAACCCCGTGCATTGGGATTAGAAGTGAAAATTAAATCCAAAACATTAGGGTGACGCGTAGGCTGGCATTCCACTTGGAACAAATTAAAGTCTAAAAAAAACGTTAATGAAGTCAGAAGAAACTTTGCATGGTGATGCCAAAAGTGACTAGTTAATATGTGGAACAAAATTAAAGCCACCGAATAAGTAAACGTTATCAGTAGGGAACCGCTTGGAAGCTGCAGTTATGCGGTTACGCAGGTCACAGACAAAAGAGCGGCCAGATTTTGGTGGACGATAGCAAGCTTCTATCAGGAATCTGCTAGCTGAAGGTGTGCACGAAACTCAGACTATTCTTAAAGGGGAATCGAGATATAAAATAAAGGGCGAAACTGCATTCCTTATGGCTATCAGGACCCCACCACCTCTTTTTTCATTGTGATCACGCGGTGTATGCGAAAATTGTTTGCGGGGAGGATTGTGTTATCCGCTATATCAGCATCCAACCAAGTCTTGGTAGAAATGAGAATATCAGTGTCATTGTCAGTTAGGAACAGATCTGGTCACGCTTAAGCATGAGGTTTCGAATATTGGTATATGATATGGATAGCGAACGTGCCGTCCCAGGCCTGTGAGGGTGCTAGTGAGCGTAGCTGCCGACAGTAGATCGTTACTGTTTGTTCGAGATAACTACCTTATCTGCCTCAGTGTCGTAGGTGTTGGTCGGGTTCCCGATACGTAGCTTGTCAGCAGACAATTTGAAAGGTTTTTCTTGCAAGCCAGCGAAATCGATTAACTTTTTTCTAGCATGCCGCGTGGATACTGCAACCACCAAACCTACAATGTGTAAACTAGCTCGTCGGTTACTAGTGCCATTAGAGCTTTTTTTTTTTTCTTGCATAATGCGAGAAAAAGTAATAAACGAAATGCGCTTCACAGAGTTTCCGTGTATCGATGACGTAACAATGCAATTGGTCTGCGTTTTGCGAACGATGGGCCTTTTGAAACGGACATGCATGCGATCATCTGGTGATAAAGAGAACCTCTCACTGGGCCTTGAGAAACTCCTTTCAAATCAACCTCGAAGGTTTACCCATGCTCGAGGTGCTTCGCAGACATGGCGGTTTATTTTACGAACTCCTTGCTTAGAATAAGTCTTCCTGCCCTTCTTCGTCATGAGTATCTACTGGTGTGAATAACTTGAGTCCGGGAAGTTGCATCCCCCACTATAAGGCACCAATCTTGTTATCGAAATGGGTGGTTGGTTGGTTGATTTGTGGGGTTTAATGTCCCAAAGCGACTCAGGCTATGAGAGACGCCTTAGTAGAGGACTCCGGAACTTTCGGCCACCTGGTGTTCGTTAACGTGCACTGACATCGCACAACACACGGGCACCATGCTTGTCGCTTCCATCGAAAAGTGACCGCCGAGGGCGAGATTCGATCCCGCTTTTTTGGGAACAGTAGTCGAGCGCCCTAACCACTGCACCACCTCGGCGGGGTTGTTACAGAAACGAATTCGAGACATGTGAGCGAATTCATTGCTATCGAAACGAATTCGCTCACACGTCAACTAACCTACTCAACAACGAATGACCTCACTCCACATCGATGTAACGCCATTCCAGGTGCATCACACTTCCAAAAGCCTCCCGAGCAGCCAGGTTTCTACATTTCGACTTTTCCGGTTTGAAAAAAAAAAAAAGTGCTAAACACATTACACGAAAGTCTCTTTGTAAATAGGCCTTTATATTTTTCCTGATAATATTGATAGAAATTAACATGTACGCAAAATATCTCAAGTTTAAATCGCATTGTGGCGAGGACAAATTTTGCTTTTTGTGAACTTCGGTTTTAGTGTCAATGAAACTCAGTTTCATTACACGAGACCTACGGTAAAGGCTGCGCATGACTCTGGCAGCTGCCACTAATACTTTAACACCTGCTTTATTCTTGCAAATGGTCATCACGGCGGAGAGGAGATAGAGGTTACAAATGGTCATCTCGGCGAGTTGCTTGAGAATGGGATGCACATTTTCATTCCTCCAGCCTTTCGTTGGTGGCGATCGGTATTTCAGGCGCGAAATAAGACACAAAAAAACAAACATTTTCGAGAAGAACGTTTTATCTTTTTTTTCGGCGAACAAAAGAAGCAGAAACCAACTCATTTCCTTAATGAGCTTTCAAATTTTATGAGTCTTGTTTTCAGTTTTGGTTACTTTGTGCTTTATTTGTAAATCGTTACAACCTGCCACGATGCTCGACTGGAAAGCAATTATAATCGCCTGGTTTAGGTATATTTGTTTTAGAGTTTAATGCCGCCGAACTACCAAAGCGATAAGGGACACCCTAGTAAATGCCGCGGATAATTCCGGCTAGATGGGCTTTTCACCATGCTTTGATATCCGACACTACACAGGCGCCACGCGTCTTGCCTTCATCTATGTTCTTCCGCAGCACTCAGCAGCCGCGGCGACATTGACAATGCCTATGTAAGACAAAGTCCTTGAGACATTCTTGCTGCGAGGATGTTGTCAAAAGGCAAGTCTCATGGATGGACCATGATGAACAAAATGTGCATCTAAAAACTTTATATCCAGACATATTTGCAATAATGCGGTTGCACACAATGCTCCGCTACAAGCCCGACGCAATACTGGAAAGGCATCGTTTACTCACGTAACCTGATTTCAGTGAATACAAGCCACCTTGACGAACGAGATTACTTCTCGTAGGTTCCCATCAGAGAGATTATACAGTAATTCAATGCGATATAATCGCACAGTACCAGATAATGAACAGCAGGCAGAACCAGGAAACACTATTCAGTGATACAACTGTGCAGTTTGCATATGTGTGTTTAAAAAAAATCGTAGCCATCGTCGATAGGGGATGAAATGAAAGAGCGTAAGCTGTTCGATGGTAAAGCCGCTCAGGTACTGAATCTGAGCAGTAGGGATCGGTCCCGCCTGCGGAGGCCGCGTTTCGGTGGAGGCGAAACAGACAGGCATCCATCTGCTGTTATTATAAATTAAAAATCGCCAGGTGGTCGAAATTATTCCGAAGCCCTTCACAATGGCACTCCCGTTTCTCCTTCTTCTTTGACTCCCACTTCCCTTCCTTCCTTTACCGAGCAGGTAAGGTGTTCACCGAGTAGTGTGACAGATTTAGATGTGCAGTGGGACCACTGCACATCTAAATGCTGTTTTCGTCCAGACAGCAAAGGACTAGAATCGCCTTCCTGCCGACACAGTTCATCACGCTCATCCAGCACACTTCAAAGCATTCATTGAAAAACTTCGCAATGAACTGTAACAGCCCACCCCTCATGTAATACCCCATAGGGGCATTTGAGTTATAAATAAATTAAGTAATACATAGACAAATAAATAAAAACAAGCGCCTTTCCTTTCCTCTATACGAATTTGACGATTTATCGTCATTGCAGCCGGATGTTGCTTCTCCATTACGGTTTTAATAAGCAGAGGTCATCAGCACGACTCCCTAACACGTTTTAATGTTTGGCTCGCAGTTTTGAGTGTATTAACCCGAGAAAGTCTTTAACATCGATGAGAGCCTCCCCCCCCCCCCCCTCCACACACACACTTCGTCCAACGGCTTGAATTCAGACCCGCCGACACACTGACTGAAATCGCCAAACTTGAACAGAACTTACGCTATTAAGAAACAAAAGTAGAGTATTATTAGTGGTTGAAATTTGTCTAGTGTGGTAAATGGCTCTAAACTGCAATGTCTGCTCGCCCGCGGGTGAACTTAAAGCGATATTTTGTATGCGAATCTCCGAATGGTGGAAAAAACGAACAGTATGAGCGTACTCCAACATTCACCATGGCTTTCGCAATGCGACGCTCTTTTGAATGCATTTACAAGCAAATGCCGGCTGGACATCAAAAATCTTAATTATTAAAGTTACAGAAAGCATAAAATCTATAAGGGCTGAGAACAACATCCATAGCCGAATTAGGCCATCAGGATTGCGTGTTTTTTGGGCAGTATGACTCCAGAGCTGCAAAGCCAAACTTACACTGCTTTCACACCAAACATCACACAGTAATACCATATACAGAACGCTACCACCGCCGACCGAAGCTGTGGCACGGCATCAGCTCAGACTCGTACGTATAATAGCCTGTAACACAAACATCTGTTCTCCACCCGCTGCCAACGAGACTGACTTGTATGAAAGTGTCGCATCCCAGAACGACTGCGATGCCATTGTAGAGCACTTCATCGAGCTACTGGCCTTTTATCTGGATTCCACAGTCGTGTTCTTCAATGGAAACATGTATGTGCAACGCAAGGATATCTTCATTGGTTAATGCATCGCTCAAGGTTTATGTGAAAGATTCGTAGCTCATTGTGACCGTCTGCTGTTGCAGGAACTCGACACAGCTGATACCAGCGCAATTAACGTTTAGCGCTACGCATATGACTTTATGGCAGCCTTGTATTTATCGGACACGTATAAGCTAAAGTTGAGTTCTAAAGTTGAGGACAACGCAGAGGGCTATGGAACGAAAAATGGTAGGGGTAACATTAAGAGATAGGAAGCGTGTAGAGTGGGTCAGAGAAATAACTCAAGTTACCGACATTCTAGTGGACATTAAGAAGAAGAAATGGACATGGGCAAGACATGTAGTGCGAAGAGAGGATAACCGATGGTCGCTTAGGGTAACAAACTGGATTCCAAGGGAAGGAAAGCGTAGCAGGGGGCGGCAGAAAGTTAGGTGGGCGGATGAGATTAAGAAGTTCGCAGGGGTCAAGTGGATGCAGCTAGCACAGAACCGGGTTAAGTGGCGAAATATGGGAGAGGCCTTCGCCCTGCAGTGGGTATAGTCAGGCTGATGATGATGATGATGACAAGCTAAAGGCTAAAGCAGAGAAGATATTAGGGTCTTTTAGCAATTGGTGTCAGCAACTGCGCTTTATTGCGGAAAGTCCTAAAAACAGAGCCCTTCAATTTTTAGACCTACAAACTGTTTTTAGTCAGAACGACCATGTATGATGGGCAGACGTCGCAGTAATTGAATTACAGTAATGAGATTAGTGTGATTTAATTATGTTTCTCGGTAATTTGTAATGTAATGAATTACTTTTTCGGGTTCGTAATTTATTATTGTAATGAATTACATTTCGTAGTAATTTCTCAGCAAAAGTAATTAATTCCTTTCTAAATTACTTTCACTAAAGTTCGCCACTACTCCTTCAATAGACAACAAAGTGCCGCGAAAGCAGGAACGACGTGCGGAAAGCCGAAGCCAGCGTAATGGATCGGCAAAAAGAGAGAATTGAGCAGAACAGTGCGTCTGAGACCTGGTGTGCAGCAGGGTCACTTAGGGTGGCTATCCCATGACAATCCTTCTCCAAGCAGCAGGATACAAGGCGTCAAGGGAATGCTGAAGGGAGAGATTGCAAGAAGGCTGGAGGTGAAAACTAGTTGGGAGCGCGGCGCAGTGGCACTCCTTGTTTCGTCGGCTAGGGCACAGCGGTGCCTGGTTACATTCGTCACCACGGGGCGAGGGAGGATTGGGGTGATGGGAGGTAGGTGGAAGAATCTAGGGCGTGAGCCGCCGCAGCTTTAGTATTACTGAGCAGTGAGCAAAAGGTGCTGACGTCGAATCTTGGGACTGCGGAAGCAATAAACAAGCTAGCTTCTTCGGGCTTTTTAAATAGCGGAGACAGCTGACCCTCTTTTTGCTTTTTGCGGTTGCATTGTTCTGGTAATGACAAGTGCTGTAGGAAAGCGGGAAGGAATGTGTCTCTGGAACGGAATTTGGCGGGGAGGCAAATGTGTGTGCTTCGCGTCTAGAGAACAAGTTGTTTTGTTCAATAGCTTTAAAACTTACGTTTTGAGTGGATAGAAACTAGAAAGTAATCTAAAAGTAATTGAATTACTCAGTACAATTAATTGTAATGTACTTACGTTTTGTGAGCAGTAATGAGTAATTAGTAATGTAATTTAATTTCTTCTGAAAAGTAATTTTGCCACGTATGTTGCTGGGGATGCATGCCGAAGTTCAGAAAATCAGTTTTACCGTTTCATGCGCAAACCACCAAGATAATAAAGCCAGGTCTGGCGCATCTTGCTTGAAGTCAGCATTGTCACAGTCTTGTGATCAAATGATAGCTATTTCTTTTGCCACGCAGGTCGAGAAACTGAGAAAATATTTGTAGGCTGTGGTAATGGCAAGATCAAATCAGTCAATATTGTCGACCATAAACCCTGACTGCTCATTGGAGGGTCAAATTCTGAAGTTAAAGCTCAGCTACTTTGGTCATCTGATGAGAAGAGAGGAGGCGCTAGAGAAAGATTTGATGTTGGGAAAGGTTGAGGGTAGCCGGAGAAGGGGTAGGCAGCGAACGCGATGGTTAGATGGCATCCTCGAGGCACTGCAGATGAAGTTATGTGATGTTAGGAAGATAGTGAGAGACCGGAAAGCGTGGCGTGACATGGTCAATAGGGTCACGAAGAGTCGGACACGACTGAACGACTGAACTGAACTGAACTGTGGTGCAGGCTGTAGCAAGTTCGGTTTTAGAGAAGACAAAGTGCGATGATCCTGATCCTGGCGCGTCAGGAAACCAGAAAGAGAAGAAGGAAATGTATGAGGTTATGCCCTACCAGTACAAAGTCTCGCATAATCTCGAAAAAATTGCCTCGAAGTATGGCGTGCTGTTGGTGTTTTCCGCGCTGTGCAAGCTCTCGCAGCTGTGCAGGCTTGTAGATGAAAGTAGGGCCACGTCGCCGAGGTGATTGTTAAAGCGGCACCTATATGTATAGTTACCTGTCGCACAAGTGTCGTGACCAGATCCCACTTATCTGCGGGAAAGTGTACATCGACCACACCGGCCGATGTATTTTGAACACCTCAGGAAGCAAGAACGTTCTTTGGAAGCAGGCAGTGGTTCGAACTTGTCACACCACTGTAAAAAGTGCTCAGGCTGCTCCACGGCACCGCACAAAACTACTATCAAGGGACGAGGCGCAAAACAGTTCGAAGGAGAGATTTTGGAAGCCATGGTTATTCACGGCTTGGGTCAAAAGTGCGTCAGCGATACGTGAGTGACATTGCTGCAGAAAGAGTTGCTGTTTTTGTGCGAAGGAGGTTGCCGGTACGAGCACACTCCTCATTGTCTAGTTTGCGGCACGCACACGTAGAATTAACCGTTGATTAAATGATGGTTGGTTTATCTTTGTTGATTTCGTTGCGCTAGTCGCATTCTTGTGTCTGCACAGGAAGACTGATCTCGAGACAGGAGGGTCCAATAAACACATTAACATTTAGCGCTTGTGCCGTTCACTTCCCTCGTGTATGTTTGACCCAGCGCTTCCTAAAGCTTCGATGCTATACCAACTAACCCAGAAAACAACCTTGTTATGCTACCAAGAGAAATTCCACCTGACAACAATCCCGACCTACACTTTATAAATCTGTTTGTGCCTGCCAAATCCCACCCGGTGCTGATCCACCTCCAACTTTGCCCACTCCTTCTCATTCGGAAGATGCCTTGTCCAGCGCAGAGCCCACTAAAAAACGCAGGCTGATCGAGTGGGCCTAGCGAATGACTACGGCCAACGGGGCCATGAACTAAGCAGTTAGAACAGTTGCTGAGCCCACTCTGACCAGCAACAACTCGCAAGACAAGCGAGAGCTGCTATGACGGGCCTGCAGGATCCGGGTGACACATGGAGCCCTGGATTGAGGAATTCGCTCAGAAATGCAAACAAAATATAAACTAAAATTTTACCTCCTCCAAATTCTTATAAACAAAACTTTGCTCGAGCCGACTTAAAGTACACGCGAGGGAATCATCACTTAGAGGATATCGTGAAAAATGCTTCATTCCTGACACTTTCCCGGTTTCAGGAATGTCTCGTTTTCCTGGTGAGATCGGCAGAGGGATTGAATCGTTCGAAGGCGATAAAACTGTGGCTTTAGTCATAAATAACACCACCAAAAGACAAGCAGCCAGTGGTATTATTGTACTGTTAAAACAATTTCGACATGGCATTGCATTAGATATAAGGCTGATGCCCTAAGCCAAATTATGATTAGTCGAGCAAAGGCAAAAACGGTATTATTGTCGAGTTTTTATACGCAACAGAGCTGTGCTGTTTGTGCTGTTTTTCTATGTGTTTTGTTTTTCAAAATTCCTACTCCTTATTTTAAGCAGTGTTTTCTTCTAACGCTAGACAACTTCCCGAAATTTTGCATCGTTATTTCTGATGCCGTGGGGCTTATTTTTGATGCATTTCTTTAGGCATTACTGCATCATTCGCAGTTCAAGCCGCTGTATTTTACAGAGCAGCTTCTAAGCACCCATTTGCGACTAGGACGTCAACGCTGGCCTCAGCCTAATCGGCGAGAGAACCAGGAGCACAGCAGAGGATAAAAGTAAGCCGTTAGAGATGAGAGAGCAGAGAAGGAAATCAGAGTGGTAACTTGGAACATGAGGAGCAGATGATTATTACGCGTTGGCGGCTGCTGCGGAACCCACAGCCCAAGAAGCGGCTCAGAAGCGGCAGATCGCTGTCGAAGCCGATAGCAGCCGAAAATCCACAGGCCGCCCCTTACCGGCCTGCGTGCTTGTTACCTCTGAGGTCCTCAGTGTTTCAAATATACCTGCAGCCGCACTCGATAACGGCATTAAAAATGTGTTGTCGGTAAGCGCGTTATTGGTCGGTAAGTGAATCCTCCGTTCATGTTGTCCTTAAACCTGTGGCTAAGGACGTTAGCCGAGCTGGGAATAAGAAGGGGGCAGGTCCTCTCTGGAATCGTGCCTGGACGCCAAAAATGTTGTAGAGGTACGCTTTCAGCTTCAGAAAAAAAAGTAATCCGGTAAGCAGTTCACACAATAGGCAAAACGCTCCTTTTCTATAGTCATACCCTCACAGCCAATTCCTCTGCAGGTAGCGTGAAGTATAAAGACGCTACGCTTTTTAAGTGACCTATTTTCCACCTTGAATATGTACGTCGTGTCCAGGAAATGCACACTGCATTGAAAGAAAAGAGGAGGAAGGAGCTATATAGAAATAAAAACAAATGTTTCCTCGACACTGCGATAATGCTCATACAAAAGGCCACATGCACAAACTCACCTAAGCAAGAGCGCTAACAGATGTTTCAGAAGAGAATCGGTGTGAGCAAATAATTCCCTCTATTTGTCTGCAAAAAGACGCAAGAACAAGGCAAGAAGTGTGGCGAAGAAAATAAAATGAGTTACACTGTGCCGATAATAGCTATATGTAAGGACCCCAAGCTCAGGTTGCAATACACGACTCCAGCGACACGCTATTCCAGCGACATGCCACTCCTGGCGGCGAGTCGTCGGCGCTATGGGGGAGAAACGCGTCGGGCGTTGCCGGCCAGACGGGCAAGACGGCGTCACTAGCACCTGTAGTACATTCAAGCCGAGCGGGGAGTAGGATGCCTTTATACGAAAAGGTAAAAATATTTTATTCAGTAGGTATTTCAAAAATGCTGGTCTCCTTACCTGTTATGAAAGATGAGGAGAGAGGTGAACAGGCTAACCGTCCGTTCAAAAAGTGAAAGCTACCCATTAAATTAAAAATGAGCTGTTGCTTACCTGAAAGTATTTGTTTATTTCGACATACTTCAGGCGATTGATTTGGCCCCAGCAAGAGGATCATACAAATATAAGTATACACAAAAGCTACAGATACAACTCGAGAATGCACACTGGGGAAACATCTCACTTCACAAAAAGAACATTATGACAAAAAATAGGGTGTTTTAAGGAAACGAACCCGTGCAAGGTAGGATCCAAAAGTTCATGACAAGTAGCTCGTTTTGTAATAAAACAGTATCCACTAGACATGCAATATGTGGCCCTCTAGTTCTTCCACAATATAATTGCCGTTAAAAATGTTACTTGGCAAAAAATTCCATGCTGTGACTGTGCGGGGAAAAAAATAAAATGTGTTAGTGCGAAAAAAATTGGGGCTATAGTATTCGTAATTGTGCCGTGTCGTCTTTCAACTATTTTGCTTAACAGATTGTGGGATGGGTAATTGGATCTTTTCAGAAAGAGTGCTATAAAGAAATGTAAGAGGGCTAACTTTCCTCCGAGCTTCTAACGTGGATATGTTATTGCGCTTCAATAAATTAGAAGGCAAATCTAAGTGCTTACAGTTTCCAAAAATAAATCTAACCGCTTTTTTCTGAACCCTTTAAAGTTGCATAATGTCTTTTTACAATGGGGGTCCCATACGACCGAGGCATGTTCTAATTTCTACCTTACGCATGAGTTGTAAGCCATATAGTTTGTACTACTTGGGGCACTTTTATTTTCTTTTCAACTCTTGTGAGTTCAGACTTGTAAGATTGATTTTGCCACTGCAATGCTTTATACAGCATGAATGCATTTCTAACTCTCGAGTGAAGAGGTCGAAACATTGCCTATGGTACCATTGGTGCATGGGTTTCCTATGTAATCATTCACATGAAGGCCACCGCAGCTTCGTTTCGAAGTAAGCGTAAGTTCTAGCTTTGTAAGGGCACCTTCTTGCTGGAAAGAAAAGCTGTCACTTTTCTCGGGATAATCAGGCCTGCTAGTAATAGCCCAATTTGAGAAAGCGTTGACTTTTAACCCTGTCCTAAATGTTTTGTTAGCTTTTTACACTTTCCTCAGCAAATGCTACTTTTGATAGCATCCCTGGCCAGTCCTCTGAAAATAGATGAAAAAAGACTATAAACCACAAAATTTATTTTTAAATTTCTTCATATTATTTCGCATGCGCCTCCGCTGTCATTTACGCGTGCGCGTTGCGTGCAGAGGCTTGGCACCACCAGTGCTTAAACTGCGCTTGTACAGCAAGTTGCGCGACTTCAAAGTCCATATTTAAACAAAACTCGAGTTCAAGCATGCGCCAGAACAGAAATACATGAGGCCAGCTTCTTAGGAGCTGGCTTCTCAGCCTGGCTTTCCGCTGCTTAAACGTTCCGCTGCCTCATGAGTGTCTCTTGAATTCAAAGGCTTTTCGATTGATATTACCACTCCCATTAAAAATTGTTGTACTCAAGCAATTAACCTAACCTTTATCCCTAAGAAAACGCGATTGCATATAGAAGGAAGCCTAAAGTATTCTAACGCGCCGTTAAGCTCAGATGCGCCGTTAAGAGGGTGACTCGATAGCACTTCACCAACACACACACAGAAGAGGTTTTGCACTCTCTTAGTCTTGCATTTTTAACTTCCATTAATATTTTAATATTTGGTTTGTTTATTTTACGCTCATTTTTAATTTTATAAACCGATACTTAGCGTCAGAACACCTTGGCTTTGCATGCTGAGCACTTTGACACCTTTGAGCGCACTTTTGTTTTATTATTTTAATGAGTAATGAATTGATGAGTTACACACTATAAATTTTGTTAATCAGCATAGTCAAGAATTGGCTTTTTATTGTGGGCATTTTGACACTTTGAAACACCTTTTTAATTTTCTTCACTTCTTAAATTACCAACCAGATACATTGATTTCTGTTACAGGCAAATCAGCCATATATCAGTAGAACCACAAATTACAATAATGCAAATTCTTACACCACCCTTGCTTATTTTTGACACGCAGTGCGGTATAAAACTACTACGACTATGCCAGCGGGTGTTCAACCGAATGGGCTGTAAGGCTATTGCTTTAAATGACTAATTGAAAGGACGCGCCGTATGCGATGTCATCGCTGACTTCCGAAGCCCACACCACGTCCAGTCGTGTATAAGGATCCGCAGCTTCGCAGGGGGGTGCTGCAAGCGCCAGTGAAAAGCGCCCTCTTCGGCGGCGTCCCGATAATTGACCGGGCAGGCCGGTTCCCCCTCCCATTGAACAGCTGCGCGAGTGGCTCTTGAAAGGGTTCAGTTCTGCACGTGCTGGGCTGCTGCAGATCTGTTTATACAGTTGCGTGCTTGCTCATGGGTGCGTGAGCGCTTACGCATGCGCATTCTTCAGAGAACGAAGTGAAGAAGAAGCCGACGGGAGCGGACGCACTTCGATTGGGCTCGGCTAACAAGAAAGGAAATTGTCTGGAAAATCCAACAAATCCTCGAAAGTTTGTTTCGATGACCTTCCTGAAGTCATCCGGAATTCACCGAGGCCTTTCTCAAACCCGTGAGTGTTTTATTGGACATCGAAATGGGCTTTTGAAGCTCCTCGGCGGCGGCCATGCTAGGCGATGCGAGGCCTAGAAATGCCGATCCAGAGCGCATGGATACCTTAGACCAAGGCGAAGCGTGATCTAGTGGTCTGTGTTCAACAACCGCTAACCCAGCTCACTCTGCTAAACACCAGGGAATGGAATTAGACGTCCAAATCCAAACTTCTAATGACATGGAAGAGGGTCATGCCTGGACGCCGGATGACCTTTACTCCAACTGGCACGTAAACATATGCAAGAAGAATCGTCAAAGGTTAGCAAGAGGCGAACAAGTCGTGATCGCAGGAAAGATCTATGCTCCCCCGACGCACTTGCTGCAGACCGTCGTGAAACCGAAGAAGACGATAGCATCGCCAGTACAGCCGGCTATGGATCAAACAACGTCTCAGAAGAGCAGGAAATTACCACCCCTTCCTAAAACTGACTATAAGGTGATAATAAGGCCCAAGAAGGTCATGGCAGTCAGAAAATTCGTTCCTACCCAGTTCTCAAGAGCCATCCCAAGCAGCATTGGCCGACTGCCAACCTATGGCCGGTCATCGGCAGCTGGTCGGCAGCCGACCTGCCGGCATTCGGGGCTCGGTCGAATGACGGCCCATGGTCGGCCATGTGCCAGGTAGGCCGGAAGTCGGCCATCAAGCAAGGCCCAAGCTCGAGCACCCGACTGAACGCCGACCAATTTGGCCATGGTAGCTCGGCCATTGGACGGCCCATGGTCGGCCATGTACTAGGTAGGGCAGAAGTCGGCCAGCAACCATGGCCCGAGCTTGTAACCTCAACTGAATACCGACCTGTTTGGCAACGGTTGCTCGAGCATTTGGCAGCCCACGGTCGGCTGCGTGCCATGTTGGCCAGGAAGCCGGCTAGCACTCCCCACCCAATATGCTTGTAGTGGACGCCGATTACATCCCTGGATCTACTTAACCTCTAGTACAAATCCAGTTGTTAGTGAGAACGCGCATACAAAACGAAACCATGTGGCCATAGCACGATTATGTGACATTAAATTAGTGATTAGAAGGTAGCTTTTTCATTGCCGAGAAAGAAAACGTTGCCGCAAGTTGATCGAACAAATGACCGTTTTCTCAGCCGTTTTTTGTCCTAGTGCTTTTGCATTACCATAAGGAACTACGCGCAGCATCGTCTGTTTACCTGGGGAAAGGAACGAATACGATGTGTGTACTTTCTAGACGCAATCCCTGGAAAATGAAAAGCTGGAAGACCCGAGTTTGCCATTTTAGTTTTGGGCATTCACACGGTGGTAAAAAAAACAAAAAAAAACGGCAGTTTTTCGCGCAGACTGCGAGCATGACAAGCCCCGGTACATTTATATGGCGCGCAACAAATATCGGCAATGAATAACAAATTAGTTTGTTCCGCCTATTAGTTTAGAGTCCGATCATTCTAACCGCGCTATGCGGAGCCCTGGACTAGGGGTACCGACCACCCAGCTCCTGGGAATTTTTACTGATTATTATGCTCATTAAAAGTTTTCTCTCTCCCTCTCTCTTCCACGTAAGAAAAAAAAAAGATTGTCGGTCGACCTTTTATATTAATTTCCAAACTTTATATAACATTGTCAGTTAAATGGAAAGAAGAGATCTGCAATTGGTTTTGCTGCCAAAACATTTTGCCGGCCACACGAAATTAATAATGAAGAGGCGGAGTTTCGCGCTTATCTTCTCTGCTCTTTTGGACAACTTTGGTTCTGAATTACGCAAAATATGTTACAGTTAATTGAAAATTATCGGACTAAATATATGCATGTTTTTATTTATATTCAGCTATTTTTCGCTTTTCAAGGTAGTGTAGATGTTTTTAGACATTTTCACAAAATCGGCCGAAGAAACGAAATTTTTCTACTTTGCAGACCTAATTATTTCAAAAAAGGTTTATGGCAGAGCAGCAAAAAATCCACACTATGTTCTCAGCATAGTTATGTATTAAACAGCTAAAGCTTATATTTACAATACTTTTCAATACACAGATACGATCGCGCTAATTTAAAGAAAACAGCGAACATTGAACATTTCTTAGGAAAGTAAAGATAGTTTGAACATTGTTTAAACTTCTACTACGTGTTTTCCACTATACCCCAGCTTTCGAAATCATTAAAACACCTTACATAATTTTGTTGCGCAAGTAATTACGGCCACTTCAATAAGGCCCTGGTGCAAGGCGTAGCGCACCACGCAGATATGAACATTCTACGGCATTTGTGAATCGCCCACGACCTCATCGAGACGATGCTTCCTGAGGAGGGGGGCAAATGACACATAGAAGTCGAAGCAAAAGATGACATATGAGACGACAAGGGCGAGCCTGGAAGAGAAAGAAGCTAGAACACAAGACTCGCTCTTGTCGACCATCCAAACCATCTAACGCTAGGCCCTCCTTGGCGTTCCACCGAGACGTGACAATATTATTGTAACAGGGAAAAATATATTTACAAAAGAGGAATTAAGATATATACAATGAGAGACAGCCAAGGAGCTAGGCAATGAGGGCCCCCCGTTCGACGCACTTTTTTCTTAATCTTACGCAAACGAGCGCGCCACTTCGTCTTCATCATTCTCATCATCATCCAGTAACGTTTTGTCTCGACATTGCAAACTAGCTGCGACAGACACAGCAAAGAATGGTTCGAAGTCGGGGCAACTGCACAGTGCAGCACAACAGCAGCGGAACAGCGCACGCGTGCGAGTCACGGCAGCAGCGTCGCCGTCTTTGTCAAAGCGATCGCGCTTCTTCTTTGGGCGCTACAATATGCATTTATTTCCTATCACGAAGAAACGCAACGTAAAAATACGCGTAACGGAATCCATAAAAGTAATATGACAACAGTTCAAACCCTGAAACGCGAAAAGGAGGAAAAATGCAAACTCGACTAAATAAGCGAATAAGCATCAATATCTATATATTACAGGCAGTAATAGCGAGATTATATATCTAGACAAAAAAAAAACGAAAAAAAAACGCACTCGGAGAGAGAACATAAAGGGACTACGGCGAAAGCGAAAGGTTCGGCGATTGTCGACATCGTGCGAGTTCGAAAGCGGCGCGCCCAGTACCATGAAACGCGCTCCTCGGCGCCTGTAATTTGGCCTCAACGCGCCCGCAGAGTAAACATCCACCCTCTTCCTCCGCCTGTTTCCCACCGACTGTGCTGGCGCGTCTCACATGCGCTGTTGGCTTGCGCACGCTCTGCGCAGACTACCGGTGAACAGCAGGGAGGCGAGAGAGGCAGATAGAGGCAAGAACCTCCTTCGGTTTCACGTTCCAGCTTTAGTTCCCAGCATTGAACCAACACGTACAGCTTCGAGCAAACCGCTACGATTGCTTTTTTTTTATTTTATACAAAACAATGCGCCAGACAAATTTTTTTGGGCAAGATGGCAAGTACATTTAGGAGAGTACCTTAAACAGAAATAACCGCTTCACCGTCAGAAAAGGCGGACGTGCAGACTTTTCAAAGCGCGTGGCCTCTCCACTTTTTCTCGCAGGTGTGCTTACCTCTCTAACACACGTCTCAAAAGGAAGGTCGTTTTTGTCGGCCTGTGGCCACAAAAGTCTCGTAAATTGCCTCTGCTCAACTGTTTTTAATGCCTATGCTCAGTTGGTCCGTCGCTTCCAGAGTGAGGCCTATTGAGCCTTAGGAAGAACGGCGAGAAATTCCGCCTATGCATGCGCGCTATCACGTTCGGGACCCATGATAAGTAGAACATTCGCCCACAATCCACAAGGATTCCGCAAAATGTCCACAAAATTGATATCCGAATCTGAAGCGTATAAGACGTGATGGCTCCGTGGTTACGCTCGAGTTCTGAATACAAGTGCGAAGGTACTTGTATTCAGCCAAGGAGCCAGGCAATGACTTCGACGCACTTTTTTTTTATTCTTCCACAAACGAGCGCGCCACTTCGTCCTCATCATCCTCTGTCATTTTTTGTCCCGACGTTGCAAACTAGCTGTGACAGACACAGCACTGAATGAATCGGAGTCAGCTTTGTATGCGTAGAGTTCCTGATGCGCTTTGGCATAGGGCAGCCCACGGATGTTTTTCGCAATCACCTTCACCATTATTACAATTAAAATTTCTGAGGAGAATAAGAAAAACCGTTTATGATATCTTTTTAAACTTTGTTCACGTATTCTTCTATAGATCAATTTGCAATGTCAATAAAAACACATTGCACAATATTGATGCACTAGTAGTTACGACCAGTCTAATAAGACCCTTAAACAGGAATTTGCAATTGCTGTAGGTCTGACTTTTTGGCCACTAAGCGAATAAAATGCAAGCAGGATTGAATTTCGGGTTCTAAAAATATGTCCAACAGTAGGGAAAAGATGTCGACGGAAATGAGGACAGTAATGTTGAGATGTTGAGATGACCGGAGCGGCCATGAGCGCGGGGGTGTGCTCACCCTAGACGTTCGTTTTAAGAGGCGGAGCAGTGAGAGCTCGTTTTTGCGTCTTCAGACCGACAGACTTCGATACATATGTTATGGTGAAGCTACCCAAGACTAATAAAAAATACTTCCTTGTAGCAGCTCAACGCATCGGCACTAGAGCTTCACTATTCTATCCGCCTGTTTTTCGCACCGCAACCGGACGCCAATAACACGGGGTGAAGTTAAAGAGATGCGACCACTGTCGGGAAGCCCGCTTCACCAGCGCGGGCGACAGCCTCTGCCGCATGAAAAACTGCTGCGCCAGATGCGATCGGTGGAAAGCATAACTGGTGCTGCAGTGGCAAAGCAAGGTATGGAATGCTAAAAAAAAGGAAAAAAAAAAACAATTGGTAACCGGATGCTCGTGCCTCTCTCAGATGACGGCATCCAGACGGCCTGAAGTGGGCCTTTTGCCGCGCGTTCACGCTAGCCAGGACTGCATGGAAGACACTGTACAGGAATGAAAATAATGTGCGCTGTTGAGTCATTCGAAGAAAACGGATGCAGCCCAGAAACACTGTGTTTTACTGAGGCAGTTTTCCATGCCCTTCACAATTTTTCCATTCTACTGAAAAGATTTGGAATACGTTGCTTGCTTATTGAACGTTATCGTCTCCTTCTGTAATTCGCGTTAAGGTGAAGGTGATTGCGAAAAACGTCTGTGTGGTGCCTGATGCCACAGCGCATCAGGAATTCGACGCGTACAAAACTGATTCTGAATCATTCATTGCTGTGTCTGTCACCGTCAATTTGCGAAGTCGAGACAAACAATAACCGAAGAAATACTTTTATAGCTGGAGAATGATGAGGACGAAGTGGCGCGCTCGTTTGTGGAAGATTAAGAAAAAGAAGTGCGTCGAACTGGGGGCCCTCATTGCCTGGCTCCTTGGCTTTTCTCAATGCATATATCTTTAATCCTCTTTTATAAATGTATTTCTCCCTTATGCCAAAATTTAAAAACCTTGAACGATTCACAAATTCGGGAGAACTTCAGATCTGAGCGGTGCGCTATAATTGGACAAAGGCCTTATCAAAGTGGCCATAATTACTAGCGCAACAAAATTATGCACGGTGTTTTTAATAATTTTGAAAGCTGAGGTAGTGTAGAATAGGCGGAAAAATTTTAAACAGTGTTAAAACGTTTTTTTTTTATTTTCCTAAGAAATTTTCAATGTTCGCTGTTTTCTGTAAATTAGCGCGATCGTATCTGTATTAAAAATGTCACAAAAATATAAGCTTTACCTGTTTGCGGATAACTATGCTGAGAACATAGTGTGGAGTTATTGCTGCTCTACCATGAACCTTTTCTGAAACAAAGGCCTGCAATTTAGGAAAATTTCGTTTCTTGGGCCGATCTTGAGAATTTTTATAAAAACATCTACTCTTTCCCGAATAGCGAAAATTAACTGAATACAAATAAAAACATGTATATATTCAGTCAGATAATTTTCAGCTAGCTAACTTGAACACAGTTTGTGTAATCTATAACTAAATTTGGCCAGAACAGCAGAGAAGCTCGGAACTCCCCCTCTTCGATATTATTAATCAGTCATCATGCAACAATATACAATATTTTGAAGTAAATATAAAAGGTCGAACGACCGTCTTTTGTTCGATCATAGGTGGAAGCGGGAGGGGAAAGATGACGCGCGTATTTGTCGATGCACCACACTGTAAAAAAAAACCGTAATTTTACGCAGACAACCTCCTTAAAAGAACGTCAAACGGTTCTGTTTTCCTCAATACGTATTGAACATCCGAGAACTGGCGCACGGATGAAGGAGAATGTCCTTATAAGCATTTCAGACACTTCCGTTTTACTCAATAAGTATTGAACATCCGTGAATCGAATTTCAAGCGCTTCCGTTTTATTCAATACGTATTGAAAATCTGTGAACCGGGCATGGATGAAGGAGGAGTTCACGCCACTGCGACGCCCGCATGCTCAAGTATGGAAGATCCCCAAGCATGCACACTGTACATGCTCCCACGCCTTCCCGCCGGGCTGGGCTTCTCGAACCACCTGCACCATTCCAAAGCCGCGCATCGTTTCTCCTCTGGCCGGATGCTGCTGCTGTCATGCATAGTACACATAGAAGCATCACCTAACGCGCAAAGCAAAGCGCTCTCGGCCGGTGATCGGAGAAGCGCTTTCATCGCGGCCGCGGCGGCGGTATTGCAATGGAGTCAAAATACAGGAGCGCCTGTCGGCTATGCGGTCTCAGTGTAAGATGAGATCAAAACCTCCGCTGGCGTACTTTTTTTTTTCATTCTTTCGTTCACCTCTTCCCTCCCGCCGCTGCGCCCACCGACCAGTGAGAGGTACTGACCTTGGGTACTGCGCCATTTACTATAAAAACAAATACAAAACTGCTCTAGAAGTCGGCGTTCCTAGGCTCTTCGGTTGTCGCCGTGTTGGCCGATTCGATATGTCATTTTTTTTTTAATCACGCCTTGTACGTGTCATCTCCCAGCGGAAAACAACGTTCTCACGCCTTCGCGCTTGCTCCGCACCGTCTGCTGCATAAAGCCGCCCGCGCCGACGACTGCTTCGTCCCCTCGTCGCTAGGGCAATGACGCATGCGCCGTAGCGGTTGCGCACTGCATTCTCGCGCCTTTTTCAAGTGAGCACAGGGGGTGGACGTGTGGATCTGAACGTCTGGACTGCGAGACTGCATTGCAACTTTTTATCTTTGACGACCCAGCCATCTTGGGCGCTTGCGAATACATCTGGATCACCGACGAGCAAAAAAAGACAACGTGTTCGCCCAACAGGTGAGAACAATCTTAAAATTGTCTTTGAGGTGCAACTCGTGACTGGCTTCATACGGGTGTCTAAGAGCAGTGCTGCGCGCTTCGCAAAGGCGCCATTCAGGCAGTGCAAACGTTTTATTCAGTGAACAATTTCGATACAGGGCGCGCTCTCTTTACAAACTTGTTTATTTGCATTGCTCATATGATTTTCGTTTCTCCGCATGATGAGTCCAGACAGAGGAACTACTCGGACCATATCGAAACTATTCTATAGCACTGTCCGACTAAACGAACGTCCGGTGTTGAGCGGTACTTAAGCAGCACACAGCAGCACCTTGGCTTGTATTTTGGTCAGCTGCGCTGATCAGATTTAAGGAGGCATAAACCACTTGTCAATCGCGAACTAAGCCGCTCGTTTGTACCGTGGAAGTTTGTGTTCAACTGGAGCTGTTCGACCGCAGTATGCAATAATTAATGCGATAGCGTTAAAGTTGCCGATTAGCAGAAAATCCGGCTAATTGTCAGCGAAAAATCACGGGCGTGGCTTTGGCAGGGGAAAAGACATGGTGCTGATTGTTCAGAGGGTTGTGCGCGGAGTGGTCTTCGTATGACAGCTTGTTTGTAAATTATATGACAACTTATTTTTTATTATAGCGTTATTACCGGATGGTGCCGAAAGATGAACAGATGCCCGAGATGTGCGCAGAGCTTTTCTACATGGCTGGCCTACTTTGAACATATTTCTTATCATAGTAGTGTACTCGGTGGAGCCTTATGTCCAATCAGTCCGTGCGGTGCTACGTTCAAGAACTACCGAACCTTCAGAAGCCATGCCTTCAGGCACCACAGAAACCATGCTGAAACAGAAAACATTGCCTTCCTGTGTACTGTGCCATCCTGCGGGAGATACGAGTCATTACGGATGAAGCTTGTGTCACATATTGTGGACCATTTCAAATAGAGAACAGAGTAGAAAATTAGCATCGTGAAACACAGGCACTGCAGCAGACCAAAAAAAAAAAAAAACAAGCTAAGAAAAGTAAAAGCAGCAGCTATGGCTGTCAGAACTGGCAGCCTGTTCAAAAGCCAATTGCCGAAAATGACCATGAAAAAATTGATTTTTTGAAAAAGGAAGGAAGGAAAACATTCAGAGATATATACGTGCCACTTGCAATGGCGTGCATGAAAGAAACATATTTTTACCAACGGGTGTTCATCAACTCGGCTAACCCTGTGCATACCACAGCCCAAGTGAAAGAAGAATGGCCATTGTTATTTCACAGACCATTCTTCTACAGTCACGCACATAACTTTCTTGGGAAAGATGTTCAGGTAAGACAAGGAGAATGGCTGCAGTGTACAAGTTGGAGTTGTGAATATTCAGTTCTGCTGACTGATATGTGAGGAAACCAAGCTATGCTGTGAAAGATCTTGCTTTTGCGAATGAACAATTTCAGCATTAAAAGCACAGACCTTGTACAGAGCAGCGAAAGTTGTGGAAATCCTAGGGTGGTGAAGATCTGCAGCTAAATTTAATCAGTAAGATGTAAATGGGCATCATTTTATGAGAACTTTTAAATGTTATTTTTTTTCCCGATAATTCGTTTCTTTGGTTTAGGACTGCCAGACCCGCATTACATTCAATGGTGATACTGTGATAGCCGTAGAAAATTGGTAGCATACTGCAGTGTTTCTTGCTGCAAATTTAAATTTCTTCATACATGTCAAAGCAAACATTTGCTTTTGCCATTGAAGCCTACCAATAATCTTTGCTTGCCAATGATGAAAAAAAAATGTTTTAATTTATTCCAGGCCACATTTCAGAACAGTATTGCAATATGCGCTCCACTCCTTGTGAAGTACCTTGACAGTGCACCTTCAAAGGAAATCATGTACCTGCTTGCAGAGCGGCAGCTCGAAGAAACAAAAAGCAACACCAGAGGCAGATGTGGTAATGCATCTCCTTGCCGCATACTTCAAGGACGACCCTTGTGCTCTCTACCGTATCTTTGAAGTGAGTTATAAACCCCACTGTACCTCAGTAGTGAATCCTGAGCAATCCATTTTGGAGATTGTAAAATAATGTGAAACTATTGTGGTGTCAGGTATAACCTAACAGCCTTCATGGCCTTATTCATTGAAACTCGGAACTACATGAAAGAAAGAAGAAAGAACTATAATTATTAGAAGCCTTGATTATTGCAGTTTGTCTTCCCTTACGTCTTTTCAGTATGCTTGTTAGCTTCGGTAGCTACCATATGCTGGCACCACTCTTCTCTACTTGCAAGACTGATGCTTATGGCTATACGGAATAGGAGCGTGGAACCCATCAAAGAAAGGAAACTTCTTAGTTGTAAAAAGAAAAGGTACACTAGTCACCACCGTTTTATTTTTGTTGAAATGCTTAGCATCTGTAGTATGGAATAGAGAGCTACATCATTGAAGTTAAATCTGCAGGTGACTGTCAGAATATCCGCAGCTGTATTGTTTGCCGCGTATATGTTCCTAGAAACCAAAGGATTCGGTGCATCGGCTGAGTAAAGAAACATGGCTATAAAGTTAGTTATCACTGTTTTGGAGCACTATAAGCTGTTCTTGTTCGTTACCACATGAATTTGATTTTACTCCCGTTTCTTATCAGGAAGGCACGAGCATTACATCCAGGATCTCCGATTTGCCGTCCACGCCAGTTATATTTGTACTCGGTAAGCTTGATGATGGTATTTATTATCATGCTTTGTACATATGGCTGCTGCAGCAGATTGTGTGGTTGGACTAATTGTAGTGATCCATGCCTTTTCCTGGATTGCTTAGCTCTTCATTCACAAAAAGGCTAACTAATCAAATTAAATTACGGTTTAAATTTTGGGAAGCTGTCTTCATAGGTTACGAGATATTGTCATATATCTAACCAATGAGTATGGGTATATGTTCTTGTAAACTGTTGATATGCGAGCATTACACAAGATCACTATGTGTTCCTACTTCAGTCAAAATGACCATTTGAAGGCATAGACTTCCGAAAAAAAAATGGGACAAAGTTGCCACTTCGAGTATTCAAATAATGATTGCTATATAATTTTGCGCGACAGGCACATCTTTCTTTTTTTTGTTACTAGCATTTTTTATGGCTTACAATACTGAAGTCAATATTTACGTTATTAAAAATTAACCAAAAAATTGTCTTCATTTTTTTTTTGCAAATTACCTGCTCCTTTCATATTGACAGCACCAGTGCGTATGATGCCTTCACTTTTTATCTACTTTAAATAAAGCACTGGCACTGTGTTGCATTAGAAGCAAAACAAAAATGTTTATTCTATTTCAGGTACCATATATGGAAAGCAGTGCGTGTTTTGTGAACAGGAGGCTGTATTTGTAGAGCCAGCATCATTCAGTGAGGTAGATTGCCTGCTTTTCGTGCTGTAAAAAGTCCTGAATCTTGAGTATGCAGAGCCAGCGGCAACGACGCTGGAATTTATCCAGAGGGTGAGGCTCTTATCGTTTTTTTTTTTTTTTTTTCTGGTTGTATCGTATATATGGGATGAATGTCATTTCTCCATTTAACACTTGATTCTTCGTTTATTGTACTTGTTGAGGCGAAGCATTTCAGGATAGCGCCTTTAAAGGACCATTTGAAAATATCTTTCCTCCTGGCCTTACTTTTCTTGTTGCTTTTAGAACTGGTTTATAATTATGTGCTGTATATACTATGCATGTAACGCTACTTTTCTAGTCTTGTTTCCAGTACTCAACTTTTTCATTAAGAAAATAGTATTCCCTATCTTGTCAAATTCAGCAGTAGTGCAGGCAAGAAAGCATAATTTCTGTCCACTTCTATGAGCTGGCTTACTACTAGCTTGCCTGCTCTATTGTTAACCGGGTGCTGAGGCTCCTATGGACGAGCCCACCGAGGGTGAATGCAGACGGTGTACAAAGCGATAGGCTATGAATAATGCACGCACCAGTGATTTGACTCAGCTAACTTGCCACTTAGGACGCCCACCCTTATCGATCTGTGAAAAGTGTATCCTTCAGCAATTCCGTCTTCACACAGCAGGCAAACTTTATTTGTACAAACACTCTTCCATGTCACAGTGCCCTAGCTCTTCACATATATAAGCAGATATAGAACATTGCCTCACACAACGCAGACTTCTAGTCTCCCACTTATTATTTGCCTCGAACCTCACCATGGCTCATTTTGCTTGCCTCGCGGGACTAGGCCGCACAACGCGCTCTTGTCACTTTCGTCAATAGCCTTCTAAACACCTAGCCCAAGGGCTTTTTAGTAGACACGTTACCGACATGCACCGATGTGATGGCCAGATCTGTTCCTTACTGTAAGAAAAATTACGAAATATTTTTGCACATAATTTAAGCTCTATTAGTGTGCAACCTCTCGTAGCTCCAACAAAATATACACCTATGACTTTGTGCTCGTTTCGAATTCCCTTTTGTTGGGGGTATTGCAGAATACGTGAATCTATGCCACAGTATATTACGATTTTATTTACTTATATCCAGACATATATAAATAACTAAAATAATTTTTACAGGTTGTTTAGCCACTATTCCACCTTTTTCTGCAGCCGAAGTTTTTGGAATAGTAAGCAATCAGCGATACACGTCAGTGTTCGAGAATTGCATGAATGTTAAATAGTTGCGCTGAAAACGTTTGTTCGCCTTTGAATATTCTAGCAGTACTTAGCCAACTATTCAGTGTTTCACACGGTTTATGAAATACTAAGCAACAAACATAACAAGCATGTTACAATGTATTCTTTGGTAAAACAAACATAACTAAAACAAGTCATTTCTGTTTTACAGGCAAATATTTTTCATCTGTCCCTTGTCAGGGAGCAAGTGGCGAGGCGGAAAGAAGTCACTTACCAGCGTCCATTCGACAGTTATGAAGTTGGCGCAGAAGCTTCGTTCCATCTCCTGATACACTAAGCATGTATGTCAATTTTCTCATGGTTGTTCTTGGCTGCATGCCTTCATGGCTCTCTTGACCTTTTTTGATGAATTCTTGCTACGTTAAAAACAACTGATGCCTCCTC
>JAJIZL010124712.1:146525-273912 GCA_023969395.1 Amblyomma maculatum
AATAATTTAAAATTCTGCGTTTCCGCATCACTTAAGCTTTTTTCCCATTTCATCTCCTCGAAACAACTGCGCGAAGCATGACTTCAAGAACTAAGCAAATTTTCGTCCGGGTTACATGCAAGCAAGTGCGTGGACTTATTTACTGGCTGCGATATGAACAACATTTGCGCCGAAAATAGAGAAGCCGTGCATAACAGGTGTGTGTGCCACCAACGCGCGACAGAACACTACCGGCAGCCATTTGCGCAGTTTTTTGACTGCGCAGCGCGCCGCAATCAATTAGTAACCGAATACTACGCGCTCAGCTTTGTACATATATTTTGGACAGCGTCTTTTCTGCACGCAGGAAGCCATGTTCGCTCAGTTTCTGGATTTTGTTAAGAGTTAGGGCAGTTTTTTGTTTTCAAATGTACAGACGATGTTTTGAAAACTGTCCGTGCGGTCTGTGCAAGCGAATTTTACAGTGGGGCAGACGTTATGTGTGTGATGCCGCTTGGTGATTAGGCTATAATTAAGTCATAATGAACCTCCACTTTTATAATGGTTAATATCATATTGAGGATTTGAAAGCCGTGAACGCTTTTCAAAATTTTCTTAATCGACGCCCCCCTTCTGAGAACGCACCTTCAGGTGAAGGCGCGCTGTCAGGAAGCGGCGACAATAGGAGAGCGGTTTCGCAGACGCGCTTCGAAGGCTGAGGAAAATAACAAAACAAGCAAAAAGGCGCATCAGCCGTGTGTGCACTGCGCCCCTGTCACTGGAAAGTAAACAACGTGCACGTGGGACACATTGTACAAAAAACTGACGGCCGGTATGAGGCGACCATATCGTCCGAGATATATAGCTCGCGAAGCGCTCGATCACGGCGCGCACTTTAAATGGGACAGGACGTCAGGTCCGCCTGTTCGGCAATTACAGCTCTTTGTGCCTCACGTACTGTATGCATGAAGTGCACGTCATAGCCATCGTACAAAAATTTTAAACCGAAGCAGCTATCCACGTATTCTAATTGTATAGGAAATCATTTGGGAGTAGAAAAGAGCAACTTAATAAGATGTGCATGGTTCTTTAATGAACAATATG
Source organism: Amblyomma maculatum (assembly GCA_023969395.1). Taxonomy (NCBI): domain Eukaryota; kingdom Metazoa; phylum Arthropoda; class Arachnida; order Ixodida; family Ixodidae; genus Amblyomma; species Amblyomma maculatum. The sequence continues at coordinate 147,609 of JAJIZL010124712.1, forward strand.
TATAAATGGACGGTTGAATAGTTACAGTAATGGAGTATTGTGCTAATTCTTTACGGCCGTGACCGCAATAAATATTACTCATATTGCTCTTAGCTTTAAGCTCTGGCATTGACAACCCTATCCAAAGAACCGACTAGTAGTGACAGGTTGTTTACAGCTGTTGATGAATAGGTAGGTCATCATGCTATTATTGCAAGCATATTTGCTCCTTTTTGTACCTTTGTTTATTACAAGCAAAACTTAATTTTGTTCCCTATTCCTAGGGACGCTGCACCTCTTACAACACCCACTGTTCAGTCGCTTTCATTCAAGGTACAAAAAGGAGGAAATGATCATGCACTCATAGGATAGCCTGTCTTACCGTTAACAGCTGCAAATAACACGCCGCAGCAACCTTGGATGAGGTTTTCAATGGGGTTACCTGAGATGCCTAGCAATTTCTGCAATATTTATACCAACCGCTGCAGTGAAACAAAAAAAAAAGGTAACACTGCATCACTGTAACTGCTGCATGCACCTTTAAATGTGCCATAATTTTATTGCCTATTCTTATAGACGCAGGACCTCTTGCTATTGAATTTGTTCAGTAAGCAACCGTCTTTCATTGCTTCAATTTCTATCTCTCCATCACTTTATTGTTGCTCCAGGTGTGATCATTTGATTTTATTGTTCAAATAATATTGTTTTATCATGTGTGAATGATTTAGCCTACACATACATGCTTTCATTTTTTTAGATGCGCATCGGAATGCTTTCTACGTAGAAATGGATCGATTGAGTTGTATCACTGGTGCGAAAACCGACAACCCCCAGAAGATCTGTGTCCTGTGGCTGGAAGAGGAATAAAGAAGAGGATAATCAGCGGGAAAGCCTGCCTAACAAAAGGTAGCACTGCATCACTGTAACTGCTGCATGCACCTTTAAATGTGCCTTATTTTTATTGCCTATTCTTATAGACGGTGGACCTCTTGCTATTGGCTTTTTGCAGTAAGCAATCGCCTTTCATTGCTTCAATTCCTATCTCTCCACCACTTTCTTGTTGCTTCGAGTGTGATCATTTGATTTTATTGTTCAAATCATATTATTTTATCACGGGTGAATGATTTCGCCTAAACATACATACTTTCATTTTTTTTAGGTGCGCATCGAGAGTGTTTTCTACGTAGAAATGGTTCGATTAAGTTGTATCACTGGTGCGAAAACCAGCAGTTCGGTACCCCCAGAAGATCTGTGTCCTGTGGGTGGCAAGGGTATATAGAAGAGGATAATCAGTGGAAAAGCCTGCCCAAAAACTTATAAAGATGACGCAAAAGCGAAATGCTGATCAGGGTGAGTGTCTGATTAGTTCTGTTATCCCACTTCACTTGCTAGGTGATGTGACTATATACGAAGCACCTTAGTATATTTTGTGGTATACTCGCTGAAAATTGTGTAGAGATTAAATTTTTCCTCGTTCAGTTATTTTCAGTGACGCACGAATTGGAATAAAGCGAAGTCATCCACGCATCTAATGCCCATAGACATTAGATGCGTGAATGAGTTCATTGTGTTCCTATGTGAACATGCAATAGTTTGTCGAATATATTAATATGGTAAAAGTCGACTTTTTTACTGTTAACCGGAGTAATACATATGCTCCGTATCATAGCCTTATTTGCTTATAGTTTGTGACTGCTCTTTCTTAAATTGTATTCTGCAAAGTACACGTGGGTCATCCCGTACGCCTATTTAACTCGCGAACAATTTGCAATCGAATTCCTTTTGCGATGTTGCTTCAGCTACAAATAACGAATGACAGTTGTGACAATATAGGTAGCTTTAGGTACAACGTGTAGCGCGGAAATCTTTAATATATATGATGATATTTTTATTCACCGCATTGCCTAAACTAGCCTGTTTGAAGAGATGAAATGAAAACAAATATGGATGTCTTTGGACAGGAACAGTAATCGTGGAGTCATGACCATTTTGTTTTAATTAAATTTCCCTATGTCGTGGGCTAATCTCTCGACACAAAGGAAAGACCCTTAGGTTTGCAAGATGCGGCGTAGTTTTCTCAGAAAAAAAAAAAACGCCTATCACTTAAGCTGAAAACCCCGTTTTTGTAATTTCAAAATGTAGCACGTTTGGAGGCCTGCTGCTTGCGCACTAAAATCTTGTCATCCATTGTTTTTTACTCACCACATCAACATAACTTTTATTTGTATAAGAAGTATTGAAAACTTGTTTCATTGATGCAGTTGATTTAGTAAAATATCGCAAACTTTGCTTCAAGAGCAACGCGCTACAAAAATGTTTATTTTCAACCTTACATACTGGCGTGATGCGTTACGTTGTTTGCACTAAAATATTCTGTCTTTATTACGCAGGTTATATTGTAAATTTAAGGCAGAATCTGGAGATCTAAGCTGCTATGTGTGTTCTCTATAACGCTGGAAAGCAATTTGCTTATGATTGCATTATAAAAAATTACACATTTAAAACCCATCTTCAAAAATATAGTATTGTTAGTTATGGTCAAAGCTGAGAAATGGAATAATATATTAATAGACTAGATTGAATACTACTGCACCTAGAAATAAAGAAGAATGAAAGACAGAGAAAAAGTGCAGCCTTCACTTGCGTTCTGTCATGAAATTGACAGAAATAGCGAATTAATACCATTTTAAGCTAGATTATGTTCTTGCTGACATGCAGAAAAAGGCTTTATTAGCGCTGACAAGGCTTTAAATTTTACTTACAGTAAAATGTAACTAAATTCAGAAAATACTAAATTGAAGTTTTGATGCCTACTCTATAAGGGGGAGTCATATAAGCAAATCTATAGATTAAAAACAGGCATTTTTATATTTCTTATTTTACATTTTGCAGAATTCAATATATTTACTGACTCATATTAACAAAGTACTTTGCATTGTTTCCTGAGATTTCGATAAAAATCGATGTTGCGGCATTTTCTTCAGTTCTAATCAGTTTTCCTTATTTTACCATTTTTTTTAATGTTGGCCGATTTAAATATTATATGTAGAACAAAACAAACCTAGAGCTTCGAGTTCTTCCAGAAATAAATAATGGAACCTAGATAATGCAGAGAAATAGTTTCAGTGCCAGGATAATATTGGATCTTGCAAGAATGCAGGCTCAATTTGGCCATTATCAGGACAAGCACTTGGTTTAATATTTAATGTTATATTTTTAAACAATATAACGCAACACTTTTTAGTCCGCGATATTGTTGAGGTACTGAAGATTCTTGAGAGGTATTTGAAGATCGAAGATGATCTTTTTTTTAATTGCAGCAAATTTACCCTTTACTGCTGTTTTCGAATTTTGGGCAATTTTGATGCGTTGTGTAGAACACACCTAGCGGTCTGGAGCTCCAAATATTGCCTGGAATTAAGGACATGCGTTAGGAAGTGGAAACATATTTAGTGCAACCGACCTAATCCATCACATTCCAGTATACAAGGTTAAAAATGCATATTTTTACAGCGCATCGCTCCTGAACCAAAGTTTGTGATTTTTTAATAACTCAACTGCAAAAACAAAACGGGTTCCTAATACTGTTTGTAAATGTAAAACCTGCATATATTTAGTGAGTAAAACATAGTAGATGACAAAATCATGGTACCCAAATTTGCAACATTTTGAAATGGCAAAAACAGCGTTTTCGACCCCTAAAGATATACCGTAATATTTTTTTTTTTGTTTTCGAAGAAACTACGCCGTATCTTGCAAAACTAAGGTTAATTCCTTTGTGTCTAGATATTTGCCCACCACATATAAAAAATTCATTTGAAACGAAAGATGCTCATGGGACCTCTATTATGTTTCTTATTAAGGCACCCATATACGCTGTGAGAAAGCCGCTATCAAGGGCTTATTTTTAAAATTACATATTTCGAACGGTTCGGCCATCTAAGAAAATTTGAAAGCTAAGCACACCTTCGGTGTCACCAGCCCTCACTTTCTGTTACAGCTGCACTTGCGAAGCTGAATTAATACGTTGAGTACTTTATTTTAGCCACGAATATTGGTGTCAATTTTAAAGAAAGACCGCAGTGACGCGGTTCTTGTGATATTTGTAAGTGAAAGCTGTAAAGCTTACAAATATACCTATATTTATGATCTCATGCAGGCTTTAGTCAAGTTACATTACACCTGCTGTGCTTGATAGCTTGAGCCAAGGGTTAGAAATAAACCATTAGAAACAGGCGATGGAAACCGATGACGCATTGCCGGCAGCCTCTTAGGACAGCACAGTAAATTTTTATTTTGTACGCAGGGAAGTGAGGTTATTCGCTCCAAGTACTAAATATTCACTTTAGACAATAAATACGACTTACAAAGTCGGTGAGCACGTTCGGAAACCTCTGTTTCGATATTTGCGGTTAGAAACCTCATGTGTACCTTTTTTTTCTATCTGCAGTGTTATGTACATACCGGTTATGTAGATACCGAAACCTTTACCAGCCCATTCGCACACCTCAATTGTGCTGCTCTCAACATGATTTTGAGCGGACGAAACAACCTGCCGCTATGATATGGCTGGTCCCATGCATGAGTAAGGGCGATATGCTGGCGATGGTTGCCTCGCGTCAGCCCTTTGGCGCACATGAAGGCGCGAACTTTGCAATGCGGATAATGACTACAAAGCGGTAATGATACAAATGAGTGGAACATTATTTTTCAGCTGTAAAGTACAAATAGGGTCTTGTTGAACGGTTGGGCTGGCGCGGACAAAGAAACCATAGGCAACTTATAGGTGTAACGCTACACAGGGCTGTCGAGCCAAGCCAAGGCCTCAATTGTATTGTCCGGCAATCTGATTTTTGTATTTTCGGGGTTTCCTATTGTATCTGGGGAACGAAATGCAGACGTGATCGTTCTTTATCGCTAATAATGAAACTGGATTTGTGCCGGTACTCTTCAAAGTAGCAACACCATTTATTGTGTAAGTCACTAATCAGTAATTTAGGTAAATAATGTCAAGGATTCCAAACAAAACCTTTTCTGTGGCGCTCAAGGTAGCTTACAGCAATATGTTTCTGGTTTCCTTCCCCTGCCTCGGAAATGTCTTTTTTATCCCTTGGATCAAATTTGCTTGGACAAGCAGTATATGTGTAAAAATGGTGCACCTCATATTTCAAATGACTTCAGATATCATCGGATGACTACATCACTACTGATACCACTGAAGGTCCTTATAATTGCTTGAGTGACAGCCTTTTATCATTTTAACAGGCTAGGAAACTTGTATGAATACGGAATAAAGGCTGATATTTTCTTTCGTATATTTGCTAGAATGCCTGAGGAGAGGCAGCGTGTACCTGAGTTACGTCCTCTTCAGGAAGACCGTGGCAGCAATCAAACGATGGCTCATGACAGTGAAGTAATAGGACGGCGGGCGCAACGAGCAGGGAAAGGTGACATCTTCAACTCAGTCTAGAAGCTGAAAGCCAGAATAAATTGATGTGAAGCCTCACAAACTTAGTAAGCTGTAAGTGCCATTCTTTATTAGCAGGGCTTTGAGCATGTTTCGAATATTTAAGAAAAACCAATAAAAAGTGCTGTTTAAGCCTACATTTGCCGATGCTCAGGCTTTTTTGGGCTACATACGTATGGGTTGCTTTTCACCTGCCCGGAGAACACCATTATTGATGCCACAAAGTTAGAGCCCGCTTGGAGGAGGAGATGCGCATCTCAAAATACTGCCGCAGCGCTAATTCTCCATGCACAATTTAACTGCAGACGTTTTAATGGGTACACCATAGGCCATGGATGAGTAGACCACTAATTATACACGGATAAACCACCGGGCAGCGTGTACCGCCGAAGTGGTTGGACCATGTGTGGGTAAGCCATGGCCCATATGCATGACCCTAGCGCGGCAGTAGGATGGCCAAGTCGGCATACTCTTTGGCCCGAGGTGTACTGCCGACGGTGGATAAACCACCGGCCAGCGAGTACCGCAGAAGTGGTTGGGCCATGTGTGGGTAAGCCATGGCCCATTCATGACCCTAGCACGGCAGTAGGCTGGTCAAGTCGGCAAGCCATGGCCCATGCATGACCCTAGCGCGGCAATAGGCTGGCCAAGTCGGCCGTACTCGTCGGCCCGAGGTCGATTGCCGATGATCGGCCGTTCTTAGGCCATTGTCAATCCCCGACCTCGGGCTGAGGTAGGTGGCCTAGGTCGGCCCGGTGAGTTTCAGTCGGCCATATTGGCAAGGGCCGAGTGCGGGCCGACCATAGGCTTGCCGCTTGGGATCGTGGCTGCCTGCAACAACCCGGAATTGTGCGACTTCTCCAAATTTATTGTGAGACCCCGCACAGGATCGAACATCATCATAGTCAGCACTCCTTACGACGAGACTGCGGACGCCATACGGCACATCAAGAGTCTGAATTTGGAAAACAAGGCTTACGAAGTCAACGTCTACCTGGCGGCGCCTGAGGACGTCATCAGAGGAGTTATTCATGGAGTGGATCCAAACACACCATCAGAGGAGCTTCTATCTAACATCCGACTACGCACACAAGGGGTCGAGATCGTTCAAGCACGAATGTTGGGAAAGTCTCGCACGGCAGTGCTAACATTCATAGGCCCCATTCTCCCCCGCTACCTCATCTATTACGGGGGAGAGACGGCATGCTACCCATATCGACCAACCCAACAGATCTGCCAAGACTGTCTCAAGGCAGGCCACAGAGCGGATGTCTGCCCAACACCCAACGCCAACATATGTCGGAACTGCGGCCTTCATGAACCAGAGGAAAACCACACCTGTGAAGCCAAGTGCGTGGCCTGCCAGGGAAACCACCCAAAGGGAGACAAGGCCTGCAAGCAGCGCCTCAGGGCACATATCGGACGTTACAACAACAAAGCTAAACAAAGTAATAACAATCAGCAACAGAAGCTCCCCAAGCAGCACGTCAGCCGGAGAGATCAGCATATCAAGCCGATGGAGCGCCGCTGGTTTTCATCTGAGGAGGAGGAACAGCAGCTGGCAGAGAAACAGAGACCCCAGTCCCGATCGAGATCCAAGGGACGGGACTTGACAGCCTACTATTCCCAACAGAAGACACAACAGATTAGGCCCAACCAGCAGGGACCACCAGAAGCGATAGGGGCGACGCCAGACAAGCTAGAGCACGACAGCAAAAGGGTAAGCTGGGCTCAGGTTGCCTCTCCCACTGCTCTAAACGGGTATGGCCCATGCAAGGATTGCACTAGGCTCGAGGAGCAAAATAGACAACTGAAAATAAAACTATCAGAACAACAGAAACGCTTTAATAAGGTGGAACAACTACAACAACTCCTACAAATGGGTCAGAAGCAAACTGCCCCCAACCCTCATCAATAGTATCGATACAGCCACAACCGGTACAAAATGCTGTAAACACCTCCGCATCTCAACCTCAACAGGCGAGTGTACTCCAAACGCAACGGCAGAAAACGCTTACGCAAACTCTCGGACTTCAGACTCAAGAAAACGCACCAAGCATTCTTACTCAAATGCAACAAATGATTATTCAAATGCAGCAGACCATGACACAACTAACCAAACAACTCCAAGACCAACAAATTGCCACGCAAACTCAATTTGCGGCAGTTCAAGAAGAATTCAATTCGAAAATCCAAATAACTCAGGGGGTGCGAAAACGCACGGGAATCCCCGATGACCCTCGACTAAAAACCCACCGAAGGTCCGCTGGCATGACAGATCTCAGCGACTGCGAGTCAGTGGCGAGTAACGCTGATGGCTGCCTCCCCTAACCGGCAACCAAACCACCTAGAGGTCTGGCAGTGGAACTGTCGCTCCTTGAAGAGGAAACGCAGCTCCCTGCAGATGTTTATTCAAAATCAACCGATACCTCCGGACGTCATCTGTCTCCAAGAAACAGGATGCACAACATACCTCAAAGGATACCTCACATACACCCATGACACGGCACCTAAAATAGCTACGCTAGTGGCCCCCACACTAACAGTCATACCGCACGACCTTCCCTTCAGTGAAATTAATCAAGTTCTCATCGAGATGATCTCTCAAAAAAGAAGAAAGCAGAGTGTGTTTGTTCTAAACCTTTACAGTCCTCCAAGCAACACGCAGGAAGATTTCATGCCACTTTTACTGGAATGCACACGCATAGCGGGAAGAACCCCCTTAATATTATGGGGGACCTAAACGCTGTACATACGGCATGAGGCTACCACAAGGACACCCCGAAAGGAACCAAGTTGTTGGAAGCGGCTGAGCAGCTGGACCTCTGTCTTATGACGGACACCATGTCCCCCACTAGAATAGGAAACTGTAAGCAGAGACACCTGCCCAGACCTAGCCTTCACCAAAAACATGAGACATTGCACCTGGACCAATCTAGAAGAAACACTTGGCAGCGATCACAAAATCCTTAGCTTATCCCTAATGACAACCCGTATGAAAAGGAACATTGGCTCTACTAAAATAACAGACTGGAATAAGTTCAGGCAAATTAGACGGCCACACGACGGCATCACAACAATTGAAGATTGGGTTCAAAGCCTGAAGGATGCTCATGCAAAAACGACCAAGACTGTCAAGACAACGACAAAAACCCCAGAAGTAGACAGACATCTCCTACATTTATGGGAAGCCCGAAAAAGTCTATTAAAACGGTGGAAAATGCAAAAATTAAATAGAAAACTTAAAATGAAGATAGCACAGGTTACGGCTGAAGCACAAGAGTATGCTATAAAGCTCGCCAAGCAAAACTGGGCAGATTTCTGCAATTCGCTGAAAGGTACCCTAAGCACGGCTAAAGCATGGTCAATATTAAGAAGCATGATAGACACATCAAAAACCAAAACGGCCACAAGAAGAACCCTCCACACCATAGCCCATAAATACCCGGGCACAGATGCAGAGTTGATCACCGCCATGCACAAGAAATACATAGGAGACCCTACTCCGGCTTGCCAAACTGCATATGCGGGTCAACCAAACCCCTCCCTTGACTCCCCATAACACTGGCGGAGGTCTACTCAGCCGCCCGTACATTTACAAGAAACACTGCCCCTGGAGGAGACAAAGTCACCTACGCTATGATTAGGAACTTAAGCACCGAACGTCTGCAAGACCTAACGAAGTACATAAACGAAGAACTGTGGGAGAAGGGACAGGTCCCATCAGCTTGGAGACACGCGGATATCATCACCATACCAAAGGCTGGAAAGCCACCGGCTGTGGAGAGTCTCCGTCCTATCTCCCTCACTTCTTGCCTGGGAAAACTCTATGAAAAAGTAGTCCACCTAAGGCTCCAAATTTACATCGACGAAAACAACATCTTTCCTTCCTGCATGCTGGGCTTCCGCAAGGGACTCTGCACGCAAGATGCTTTCCTCCGGATTAGGGAAGAAGTCATCAACACCATACCCCGAAAAGGCGAAAATTTCATTCTGGCACTAGATCTCTAAGGAGCATTCGACAACATTGGCCACCAAACCATATTGCAAGAATTAAACAATATCAACTGCGGGGAGAAAATTTTCAAATACGTGAAGGCTTTCCTCTCAGATCGCACAGCCACCATAGGAATTGGAGAGATCCGATCACCAAAAGTACCCATGCCGAACAAAGGTACACTGCAGGGTTCTATAATCTCTCCAATGCTATTTAACATAGCAATGATAAATTTAGCAAAAAAACTGTTGACCCGCACTGATATTGGCTTCACTTTATACGCGGACGACATCACCATCTGGGCTACTCAGGGATCCTTGGCGCAAAAAGAAGAAGCTCTGCAAGCCGCTATAGACCTAGTCGAGGAATTTGCCGGGGAGAGTGGTCTTCAATGCTCCCCAGAAAAATCCGAACTTATCAGGCTACACGGAAGAAATTACAAGTCCCCAGGAGAAATTCAGCTCTCTCTAGGAGACCAGATAATTCAAGAGAAGGACAAGATCAGAGTTTTGGGGCTGTGGTTGCAAAGCAATTTGAGAGTGGATTATACAATCAAAACACTCAAAACCACAGTCAACCAAATTTCCAGAATGATTAGAAGGGTGACCTGGCACCGGAAAGGGATGAGGGAGGAGGACACCCTACGCCTTGTACAGGCCCTAGTCATTAGCAGGATTACCTACGGGCTCCCATATCACGAAATTAGATTCACTGATAAAAGGGCCATTGACACTATCATAAGAGGAGCCTATAAAACGGCCCTAAACCTCCCGCCAACAACATCAACGGAACGTCTTTGGGCACTCGGAGTGCACAACTTCGAGGAGCTCAAGGAGGCGGTTCTAGAGAGTCAGAAACAACGCCTAACAACAACGCAGGCGGGTAGGGAAATCCTGTCAAAACTAGGGCTATGGCAGGCACTAAGAACTTCTGAGATCAAATCACAAATTCCGACATCCACAAGAAACAACATCTATGTGAACCCTATACCCAAGCACATGCACCATGAGTTACAAAAGGGTCGAAGTAAAGCCAGAGTCAAATCATTGGAAAAACAATTGTCTAAAGACGCGGAAGTTGTCTACGTGGACATAGGGGCTTACGGCGAACCTGGCAAGTTCACAATAGCTGCAGTTGACCACAAGAAGAGGCCAATTATTCAGGCTTCGATCTATGCCAAGGATCCTGCGGAAGCGGAATCACTGGCAATAGCCATCACCATAAAAACACAAGTCATCACACGTAGTCATAAAAATAAGTCATCACACGTAGTGACGGAGTCCCAACCAGCCTGCAGGGACTACCTGGCCGGAAAACCTCACAAAAGAGCGTGTGCAATATTACGTTCCATCTCCCAGACGCACACAATTACATGGACACCTGGACACGAAGGCCTAGAAGGAAATGAGGTAGCGAATGATCTAGCCCGAGCTCTCACAAACCGGGCGGATCCCCATCCCTACCTCACCCCTCTCCTAGGACCCTACGGCGACAGACTGGAACACCTACGGTTAGAAAGAAGAATTTTCTCACCACCACACAAACACCTTCCTTCCTCGGACGCTATAGACTGGAGAAAAATACAAACAAACACATTCCCTAAGCTTCAAATTTTAGATAAGATAAGCCCAACAAAATACACGAGTTACTGTTTTTGGTGCGGTGCAAGCCCCACACTCTTTCACATCTCTTGGGAATGCCAGGACAAACCTGACCCAACGTTAATAGTGCCATGCCCGACACACGAGCAGTGGGAGGCGGCCCTGACCAGCGACAACCTGGACCAGCAAGCCTGGATTATCCAGCTAGTCCGCAAGTCAGCTGCTGCCAGCGGAGCCCTGGACTAGGGGCACCGACCACCCAGCTCCTGCGAATTTTTACTGATTATATGCTCATTAAAAGTTTTCTCTCTCTCTCTCTCAGAGAATTAGGAAAATCTTTCAGCGCAAACGCGAAAAAAGAAACTTGTGGATAATGTGCTCTCCGTGAGGCAAATTGACGAAAACGCCATTATGTTAACGGCGCTTTTAGTGCCGCAAGCAATTAGGTGGCAAAACAGTTTACGATGTGGAAAGTAAATCTATTTTTTAAATAGTCATCTTCACATTGCAAAACTATATTCGATGGCTCAGTGTGGTGCACGGAACTTCGCTGACCTAATAGATTGGATTTTGATATTTTTTGTGCTAATAGTAATGAAAATTACCGTTATTTTAACGCAAATTAAGAATCCTGGAGGCGATATGCGAGGTTGGTTGGTTTGTGGGGTTTAACGTCCCAAAGCAACTCAGGCTATGAGAGACGCCGTAGTGGAGGGCTCCGGAAATGGGGTTCTTTAGCGTGCACTGACATCGCACAGCACACGGGCGCCTTGCTTTTCGCCTCCATCGAAAAGCGGCCGCCGAGGCCGGGATTCGATCCCGCGTCCTTGGGAACAGATATGCGAGGTTGAAGAGAAAGACGAGACCATTCACTGAATATGTCTACCAACTGCTCGCTTATGGTTAAAAGAAAAATTTCGTAAGCTTGATTAATAAGTGCCATAGAGAAAAGCGGCTGATTATTTATTTCATGCTATCACAGCGCACGCATACCCTCAAGACAACCTATCTGCAGAGCCATCGATCATAAGCGAATGCTCACTGATGTGGATGACAAACGTTTCGACTTCAAAATTCTTTTTTCGAAACTGCATTCGGCCGCGTGAACATTCGTAAGTAAATAACAATAATGGAGAAATGCTTAACTAAATGCTACGATTCCGTGCGAAGGTGTGGTAAATAAATGTTTCTGCAATAAATAATGTCATACTTTTTCAATTGGATAGAAGTCTGGTCTAGTTGAAGGCCGTTCACGGCAAACAATTATGGGCGCGTCTCCTCTTTCTCTGTACTCGAAAACTGTGCGACAAGGAAGTTTCATCGCGAACATTTTTTTTTACCATTCATGGCTATGCTCTCCAAAGCAGCAGTTTACAAGCAGTGGCAAATGCACTTGCACAGCTAGCATTCTGTGGCACTGCAAGCTTGGTGCTGTTGTGTGATTTTAATAAAAAGAACCAAGAGGCGCCATTCCGCACCCCTGGACACAATAACCTTTTTTTCCCTCTCTGAACGCCTTGGAATGCCGGCCAGACTCGCAGCGACCAGCAACATCTCTTTTGTGCACCTGCGAGTGAGACGGCGCGTGCATACAATGAAGGAGAGGGTGCCAACGGCGCGAGCAGCGCGCGTACCAGTCGGGACGTGGGTGGTTCAATGCGCTCCCCCGGCGACGTCCCCGACCAGTCGTTCAGAAATGACCGCCAGAAGAGGAGGCGGCGCTGGTGTAGTGCGAGCAAACTTCAGGTGCGCTCCCCTATAGTAGAAGTGGCCCGTCTGCTTCAGAGAGTACACGTTCTCAACGCTCTTTTCAATCTTTTTCAAGTTCGATATACGCAAAACAAAAGTCAAGCAAGCCGGGTTTTCTGAAGCCGCGCCACTGATGGTACCGTCGCGAGTAAAATATATTAAGTAAAACAAATGAACTGATCCAGTCAATGAATTTCAGTGTTTTATGGTGTGCAAAAACAAACTGTCTAAAGGTTTCTATTCGAAAAAAGTCAAATGCGAGATTAAGGTCGTGATAGCTCCTTGTTATCGTTGGTTTGTCCCGTGATATAACAGTCGCTTGAGAGATAATAACGCGAGTGGACGATGGAGTTCATAAAATATATTGCTTCGAGATGCCCGCGGGTGGCGAGTGTGGTTTGTTTCAATGATCCAAGAAAAGAAGTGGGTCAAATGCCCCGGCGATATTTATGAAATCTGAAACGACTTGATTTCTTTTGGATGGCTTCAAATTTACCTACGTCGGTTATTTTCTAAGGATTCCATGCAGATGAAGCGTAGTCAAGGGTAGTGCGAATAATTAATTTCTGCATTAGTAACTTCGTTTTCATTGGAGCCTGAGTTATCCTCTAAGTTACCCTAATTTTCGACGGGCTTTATTAATAACATATGAGGCCAGAATGTTTGGAAAGGCGTATTTTACGTGTGCGCGATGGAGTGAGAGAGAAAAGATAGGACTGTGATCACTACCCCAGGTATCTGGTTCAACAGCCTAACGAGGGTTATTAGGGCTTAACCAGCAAGTCAAATCAGGTGAATAAGGCCCAACTCGTAGACGTGTAGATGTATGCGGGTGGTTTAAAAGATGAAAAGAATTATCTGAAAAGCTACTCTGGATGTATGCACCCCTGGGAGAATCCGATAGTTAACCCCACGAGGTGTGTGCACAGCTGAAGTCTCCAACGACTAGAATAGTGATACCCGAGTAGGTAGAACGCAGAAAACGAACCCATCCATTATTTGGAGCTGCGGAAGCAGGACGCCCATAAAAGGAAACTAGAATAAGTGGGGTGAGTACAGGCTTAGCTAGGAGTGTTACACCACCGTGTAAGGTCGATCGGTGTGTGGGGAACTGAACTGGAAATATAAATTTCAGATTTACCTGGGCGGAGGGAAAAGGCTATAAAACGGCGATCAGGAATGTAAGGTGAATGGTGAGCGCAGAATCCTGAAAGGCTAGGCAATGAGTTATGCTCTTAAGGTAGGAAGGCCCACGCCTTTAGCTTTTTGTCGCGAAGACGGACTTTCACTTCAGAGGCCTTATTCGCAAAGCCTCGAATTTGACTGCATCACCAGAGATAGTGCATTATCCATTGCGAGCCCGAAGAGTTTCTGCGATGAGGTAGGCCACCTGCTCCATAAAGGCTAATATTTTATCCTCTGTCAGGGTAGTCACGGTTAACAGGTTGCCGGCACGTGATTGGTTTTGGATGCTTATTGGAGGTGATTCATCTGAAATCTTCTCACGAGGTATTAGACTTCTTCGAGAGGGATGAGAGCGACGCCGTTCTCGGTTCTAGATGAGTTCTTCTAGACGTTGGCGAGCCTTCGCAATCGCATTGTCTAAAACAGCGTCTTCATCTGTGGCATCCACATGTAATTGGTGCACTAGCCATTTTGGTGTATCATTTGATCCACGAGGGTAAGTCGCTTGTGCGTATGAACGATGCTGAGAAGATGTGTGTTAAGCAGGTGGGTCAAGTGAAAGAAGAGCAGGAAAGTTGATTTCTTCACATGTAAGAGCAGCGAAGCGATTACTGGTAGGAATATCTGTTTTTCTAGGCGGCTTGCTCAACGGCCTCGTTCGCTTCTTCTTTGGACAAGCAGGGGAGCGCTTGTTATGGTTCGCCGATTTGCATAGGGCACAAAGCGCTGTTGATTCATTCATGTCGGCCACAGCTGCCAGATTAAGGCAGGTATTTTGCATGTGCCCTTCTTTATGGCAGTGATAACAAAATATACGACGAGGTCGAAAGGGCTGTGGTTTGATAATCGCATCATAGTAGGTTAGGTACTCCGGCAGAGTCAACGGACCTTGTAGGGTGAGTAGGTATGAACCCCGATGCCCTATAGGCCGTGCGTGCAACCTTGCGTGAGTTAACAACGAATGTTTGCGCGTACCTCCTTAGAAGGACTTCTGTTGTTGACATAGTAAACCTCGCAGCGGAGGGTGTTAGGGCCAGAGGCAAAATATATTTGCACTGGGACATACTCATTCGTAATCAGGGAAATTTGAGTCACTGTAGAGAGGGGAATTCGAGTCACTGCCTAACTCCTTATTCGCAGCTTGCAAGGGACTGCTTTGCAGGCCCTGCTTGATGCATTCAACGACGTGTGGCATTCTGGTGTCATGCCGGATGAGTGGCAGCATTCTATTGTTGTTCCGATACCGAAGTCACTTCAACCTCCAGTATCTCTCGGCCCTTCGTCCAATTTCCCTGGCGCCAACAATTTGCAAGCTTTACGATAATATTCTCGCCACTCGCTTATCGTGGTGGTTCAGTTCAGTTCAGTCGTTCAGTCTTGTCCGACTCTTCGTGCCCTATGGACCATGTCACGCCACGCTTTCCGGTCTCTCACTATCTTCCTAACTTCACATAACTTCATCTGCAGCGCCTCGAGGATGCCATCTAACCATCGCGTTCGCTGCCTACCCCTTCTCCGGCGACCGTCAACCTTTCCCAACATCAAATCTTTCTCCAGCGACTCCTCTCTTCTCATCAGATGACCAAAGTAGCTGAGCTTTAACTTAAGAATTTCACCCTCCAATGAGCTGTCAGGGTTTATGGTCGACAATATCGACTGATTTGATCTTTTTGGCAGTCCAATGAACTCTCGAGAGTCTTCGCCAGCACCACAATTCAAACGCATCAATTCTTCGTCGGTCAGCCTTTTTCACAGTCCAACTCTCGCATCCATACATCACAACTGGAAAGACCATAACACGAGTTATATGGATCTTGGTTGGCAGACTAATGTCTCTGCTCTTTACTAGGTAGTCAAGGCTAACCATTGCTCTCTTTCCCAGAAGCTGGCGTCTCCTAATTTCATGGCTGCAGTCTTCTTCCGAGGTAATCTTGGAGCCCAAGAAGAGAAAATCTGTCACAGCTTCCACTTCTTGTCCCTTGATGCTCCAGGACTTGATAGGGCAAGACGCCATGGTCTTTGTCTTTTTAATGTTCAGTTTAAGCCAAAACTTCTCACTCTCTTCTTGTACGCGCATCAGAAGTCTCGAGTTCCACTTCACTTTCTGCCATTAATGTGGTATCATCCGCATATCTAAGGTTGTTGATACGTTTTTCAGCAATCTTCACTCCAACTGAAGACTCGTCCAGACCGGCCGTCTTCATGATGCACTCTGCACATAGGTTAAATAGGCAGGGCGACAGTATGCAGCCTTGCCTCACTCCTTTCTCAATCGGAAACTAATCAGTAAGACCATGCCCATAAATCCCATAAATGTTATCCAGAGTCCCAAATCGGCTTCCCCTGCAAATAGGAACGGAGAACGGCCTTGCTACTTTGGCTGCTGACATGCTTCATCACTCTCCGCACAGTCATCTTGTTAGAACCGTGATCGCTGCGGGTATAACAAAGGCATATGATAACATATTTCACTCAGCCATTCTTGCCTCCCTACAAACTCTTGGGCTCCCTCACAGGTTTCTCCTCTTCATTCACGTTTTTCTAACAAATAGAACGTTCAGTGTGCATGTCTATAGAAAGCCTTTTGGTCACTCCCCCTCAAAGGAGTGGCCCAGGGCTATGCTCTCACCCCTACATTATTTAATGTGGCCTTCATTCCACTTTTTCGAGCCCTAGAGACCATCCCTTCTATACGCGTGCTTGCGTGTGCCGATGATATAACCTTATGGTGCTATCACCCAGATACGTCTGTCCATCAGGCGGCCCTCCGGCATGCGCTGGATGTCTTGACATTTCGCCTCCCTCCTTTGGGCCTAACTCTTTCGCATACAAAATCCTGTTTCATTCGCATTGGAAATAAAGCTGGCTTACGAAAACCTCCCACTATAAATTTTATGATAGATAATACCCCGATTACTCAGGAACAAACCGTTCGCATTCTTGGTTTTCTTCTTCATTCCTTTGGGACTGGCACACCGTGGCTGACAGCCATCCGTACGTCCACTCACGATACTGTAGGTCTGATTCGTCGCATAGCTATGCGCTATGGCGGCGCGAGTGCTCACACGACCCGCCAGCTTGTTCGCTCTGTTCTCCAGCCGCGTATAATCTGCCAGGCACAGTTTCTACTCCTCACCCACAGACAGTGGGACTCCCTTGAGGCCATCAATCGTGAGGCTATGCGTACCATAGCATGTCTCCCCCGTCTAACACCCATACCAGTACTTCAGGAGTACGCCCAGCTAAATACGCTCAGTGAACTCATTGATCAGCTGATGGCAAACGGAGCTCGCAAACAGTCTTTGCAACTCCATCGTTTAAAGACACTACCTCCATGCTCGTAATGCCAGCCCACGGACAATCGCCCACTGCTTCCCCGTCGGTATCATCCGTACATCTGCCTGAAGGTTGCATATATATACCGATGCATCACAAACTGCAGAGCGAGCAGTTACTTCTGTGTATAGGCCCTCTCCTCAGCATCTGAACTCTCACGTGACATATACCGCGGATACGTGCACCCTTCTCGCACTGGAACTTTAAGCAATTTACAATGTCATTTATTCCCTTCCGCTCGTTCCTATATTCAATGCAGTTCATCTTTACACCGACTCTCTCACAACCATTGAACAGCTTAAGGCCGTTCGACGTACAGCCTTTATCAAAAGTGTAAAGCCCGATGGTTCGGCTTCGAAGCCGTGCAGTGGCGCTGATTTAGCGTTAGTGGAGGTCCTTCCCATTGAAGTGAGTAGGGCCAAAACTCTTACCATCAAGATAATAGGAAACACCGGAGACCCATTACAAGCCGCACGAAGTGGCTCAGAACCAGACCCCTTGGGCTCTACACTTTTGCAAAGACTGTACATTCCAAATAACAGTGCATTCATTTGCTCTGTTCAAAGTACCCATGTGCTGTTCGCATACACTGAATTCGCGGTCATGCTCGCAATCCACATAATATTCAAACGGATGCTATGACGCACATAGACACATCAGGGCGATCCACCACCTTCCCCTCTTCGCTCAGATCCGTTCCTGGTCCACATTTCCGATTCTAAAGTTCTGCGCCAGCGAACACGCGCTCTCATTTCTCCGTGTTCGCACCCTCTCCCCAGTAGTCTCACTCGGCAGGAGGAGGCATCAGTGCGCCGAATTCGGGCAGGGGCGTCTCTGACCCCATCTGTACGTCATCGTTAGCGTGATAAAGATCTGACAGTGACTGACAGGTGCCCTCACTGTGACACTGTAACTTAGATATGTGATGTGCGTCACTTTTTGTCGAGGGCTCCAGTAAGACAACGCCTACTCGTGAAGGTGGGCCTGCGGTGGAACCACAATTGTGATTACGAGAAGTGGACAATGGACGACCACTACACAGCCAATCTCTGTGAATACCTAAGTGCAACTGAACTTCACTCCTTCTTTTAACTTTCTATTTCCTGCATCCCATTCCCCCTTTCTCAACTAATGCCTTGCGGCAAACGTTTCGAATAAAAAAATAGAAGCAAACGCATTAAAGCAGGTGGTTGGTTGGTTGGTTGTACAACTTTTAATTCCATCGGAAATGGGCGTCCTCTTGCTCGCCCCCGGCACGCGTGCCGGGGAAGACGGGGAGTCGTGCGCCCGCGGATGTCAGGCTGGCAGGTAGCCCTTGGCTTATTGCTGCCTCTTCCGCCAGATGGACGGTGCGGTGCTGGATCGCAGGGTCAGCGCTTCGCAGCAGGGTATCCCAGACTTCTCTACTTGTAATATTTTGTCCTCTCCCTGGAGATTGTGGGCACATTCAAATTATATGGTTGAGGGTTCCTGTCACCCCACAGTGTTTGCACAGATCATTGTCCCTAAGGTCTGGTAGCGCGTGAAACGCCCAGACCGGGTTCATGAACGTATTAGTTTGTAGCCGTCGCCACGCGACAACTTCTCTATTTATTGCAACATCTGGCGGGGGTAACAGTCTACGCCCCAATTTATAATGGTCGATGATTTCCCCGCAATTTTGCAGACGCTCGTCGTATGCCCAGTGTTCGGGGGGCTCGACAACTACCCGGAAGTAGAGAGCTCGGGCTAGCTCGTGAGACGCCTCGTTACCAGGGACGGCAGCGTCAGCGGGTGTCCAAATTAACTGAATTTTCCTATTCAGCGTTCTTTAAGTGACAATTTTTGCCTCCTCCGGCGATATCCTCCCCTTCCCAAAATTTTGAATGGCAGTTTTGCTTACGCACGCTAGAGCTATCGCAAATGTTTCCGCAGTCTCTATGTTGCCGCCTCTGATGGCTGCCGCGGATACTGGTGCCCCTCGGCCATCGACTACCGAAGCTACCGCCGCACCTGTTCTGCCGCTTGCCGCATCAACATAGACTACTTTGCTCCCATGTTCTTGAACCGTCGCTTTAGAGCTTCGGTTCGTTTGGCCCTTCTTTCGACATTAAATTCTGGATGCATATTTCTAGGGAAGAGGGGGGCTACCTGATTTCACTAATAATTTTGACTTTTTTTGAACTCCTCTGTCTGGTTTGAGGCCTACTTTTGCAAGGATTACACTGCCCGTTTCGGTCTTGCTTAGTCTCTCGTGCCTCCGCCAATTCTGCCCACGTGTTATGCAACCCGAATTCGAGTAGTGGTGGTGGTAAAAACTTTATTTAGTGAAGGCCGAAATAAAATTATTTGCCAATCAGTGGAGTTTAAATTGGTTTACAGGAAAGAAAAGGCGCGGTATCTGTTGCGATTCTCCCTGGATACCTAAACCACGTAATAGGGAAGGGAGGAGGTTGTAATGAAATAAGGATAAGAGAAAGTAGAGTGATGTGGACCACCGCGCTATAAACGCTTTCGCCTCATCACACTTCAGGGGTCCAAAGTGTCCCTGGAATTTTATTTTTAATACCTAAGCGTTGAATGGCTATGTAGGCGGGTTTTGCGTTCGCATGACCTTGTCAGCGCTGTAAAAGAGAAACTATGTGGTATACGGGAAAAGATTGGTACCTCCAGACAGTGTCAAGGAAAGGTATGCCATTCACAAAACGGTTGATATGGTTTAATTAGTTAAATAATTCAACCCAATTATGTCAGTCAGCCGTCAAAATAGCGGGGAAGGGCAATGTCGAGGTCCGAAGAGGACCAAGTTGTAGACTTCCGGTGACGTAGGCCTAACGTTTGGTGGAAAGAAATTCGAGATGTTTTAACGTGAATGAGCGGGAATGGGTGTCATTTGCGCGCACTAATGGATTGGAATGGTTAGAAAGTGTGTAAAGAGAAATTTACCCATTCCCTAGTGGAATTGCCGCGGCTTTCGGGGCAAGCGCGCCTTTCCAATTAGTCGTTCCTACTCTCGCCCGCCAACCGAAACCATCGTTCTGCAGGATACGGTTACAAAGACAAAATGTCTAATTTTATACCCTACCACTCAGACGCCGTTGACAAACTCGGGTTGTCCGCACATACACTGTTGAATCGCCCACCAAAGGCACACCATTACGTCTGAGACACCCAGCGTAATCACGGAAATCGTGCATCTCGCACACACAGCTCGTTCGCATACAATATCTTTCCTGGAATCGTTCCAGCGGGACCTCCACAGACTCGCGGGCAAGCACTCTCTCCTCATCGGAGGAGCTTTCACATGCAAGAACACCGACTAGGGGTACAGCTATGCTACGGGCCGTGGTCGACATCTCTGGTCCCTAGTCCAGGAGCTGCGCGTCAGTACACAAACAATTTCAACAATCCCAAGCGGATCAGCACCAGCGTCAGCATGGAGACCAGTCCGGACCTGACGCTGAGTCGCTGCCTCGGTTGCGTCATCTGGACAAGAACACAACACGTACCAGAAAGCGAACTCTAAATCATTAACATCTCGCTCCCCTTTACACAACCTCTTTACACACATTTCAGAGAAAACGTTTTCTCTTAGAGATGGCGCAACAAATATTGGCGGATCTCAACCTGGCTGAACTATACCTAATGTATATTCGCTTTGTGCAAGCGTTACGAGCATACACAAGTCGGGCATCTTTCTTTTATGGAGTCTCGCTTGCAAAACTTGCACTACTACGTTCATATGGCTGGCGTGATAGCTCCCTCACTGGGCTACATCAGCGAAATTTTCTCATTCAGCCTGAAGCCCCAGGCAGCTCATCAGCATGACTAAACTGAAGAAACGAACCGCAGTTGAGCTGTCCGTATACCCGAATAAGCAGCTGTCATGCCATAGAGAAACTTACTACGTAAAGAGCGGACACTTCCGTAAGGCCCTGCTGCCGAGCTACTAAACAGCCGCCATCGTCCCGAGTGGCTGGTCAGAACGCTAATTTTGTCCTCAGATAGGCGTAGGCTTTTGTTCTATTTTAGTTTCGTTTTGGACAACAATGCTTCCGACTCTGGTTTACCTTTGGCTCATAAAATATTCAAATACACCTTTAGTGGAGTTCAAGGGTTGCAATACTTATTGCTAAGCATACAATACATACAGACGTAATAAAATGGTGGATCAAAACCTTTTTACTGAAAATGCCGCCAAGCTTCTCGCAGAGCATAAGCACGGCTAACATATCCTATGCAGATCGGAGTAACGCAATCGGAGTGATCTTATTGTTAATTTTTTTGCTGTTATTGAGGCGCTTTTTTGAGTGCCAGACAATAGGAGGCAATGGTTCTTCACAAAAAAAAAAAAAAAAAAAAAAAGTTTATTTTTATGGTTTACATTTTCAGTTTCCCAGAAAGAATACTGGATCACACACTTTATTGTTTTGGTTTGTGGGGCTTAACGTCCCAAAGCGACACAGGCTGTGAGAGACGCCGTAGTGGAGGACTCCGGAAATTTCGACCACTTGGGGTTCTTTAACGTGCACTGACATCGCACAGCACACTGGCGCCTTGCAAAAGCGGCCACCGAGGCCGGGATCCGATCCGGCATCCTTGGGAACAGTAGTCGAGCGCTGTAACTCCGCGCCACGCCTGCGAGGCGAGGCGCACACAGTTTATAAAATGCTTCATATTACGAATACTAACAAGAAAGAAAGAAAGGAAGAAAGAAAGAAAGAAAAAAAGAAAGGAAGAAATAGAAAGAAAGAAAGAAAGACAGAAAGAAAGAACGGTTCATAGTGTCACAAAATGAAGCAAAAATTGCGCATATCCGCTTTCTGTTTCTAATTTGAAACATCACCTGTAAGAACAACAAAAAGTAGTTGTGAACGGCTAAATATAATTAAGGAGTAAAAATGACCTGCGCTGTATTAACGTGTATTATAAGAAAACGGGACGCTTAGATTTAACTCAGTGTACATATGGTAAGCTCTCTTACGTGAGTAGGTTTCTCTATGATCATGTGGCGGCGAGGCGGAGGAGCGCACGGCACATCTGATGGTGACGTGACTGCAAGGCTGATTGACGTTTCGGTCGGCGACTAGCCGAGGGAGTGAGCCCGCAGCTCAGGTGTGACGAGACGCAGGTGAAGCTGGCTCGTGCACATTGTGCAGGTGAATCGCTTGCGCAGGTGAATGAGTTCGAAGAATGGTAGCAGTAGAGCTTACGGCACAAAAAGTGAAATCGGAGCTCGTAAATGCCTTCTTACGATAAAGGTAGAACGAGAGGAAGAAGATGGTTTACACGGTATAAAGGAGCACTGAACAAGGGTAAAGGGGGTACGCCTGAGTTCGCACGTCGAGCGTACCCTATTTGCCCTTTTTCAGTGCTCCTTCTCACATTAAAACTTAACAAAACTACGACAGCAATATGCATGTTTGTTGAATGGGATCTTGTTGTGTGTCGCAAAAACTGAAAATTCAGGTTAGTAGCAAAATGCTGAAACAAAGCAATGCCAAAATACCGCCATTAAAGGCCATGTAAAATTCTCCACAACGACGATAAGCCCTAAGATCTTTGAAAGTGACAAATTTTAATGCTATCTTGTAATTAAGCTGACGTGCTAAATGGATGCATATGTTCGAGAAACAGTCCTAAGAATGTGTGCCAAGGCGTGCAGCGTGAGACGAAGTGCAGAGCGGGGACGTAGAGTTTATCAGATTTGGACATAATTTTGATCTCGTTTATGAGCAATACGCTACAGTAAAAATTAGGAGGACGCTGAAGCTTTGTTTTGTCAATAGCGGGGGTTCATCGCATTATCTCCTTTTTATCTGAGACCGGCTACGACTGAATACGACAGACTAGGGCACAATGGATTTTTTTTTCATGGCGGACTGCGACACGCCGAGTCTTCACCTTTCATTTTTAGCTGAGACGGACTACAACGTCATGACTGATCCCCGTTTATTGTATCTTTAATTTTGCTTTCCTATTTTGTTTTATTTTAGGTATGTGTTATTGACATATTTTTGTTTATCGACCTTCAATCAGTCAATTACGGTTTTATTATTCCATCAACCATCCATGACGATTCCCATTCATTACCTAGCTGGTCCGACAATGCGCGATTTGAAGCTATGGTACAGCGCCATCGTTTTGACCAAACTAGCTGCATGTCTTTCGCGTTTGCGGTTCTGATATCCTTTTGGCAGCAGCATGACGGCTTTCATCAAGCAAATAGTGACGAGTTGAATTCTGAGTGCGAGCCGCAATTGTGGATAACCAAATGCGGGCAGACGCTTTGACTTTGGCGTCGAACGTTTTTAACTAGCACTACCTAAACACGTGTTCTTATGTCCTTGTTCATTCCTATCCCTTATGTCTATCGCAGCATGTACTATCCTGTACAGAGTTACAACACTGACACACAAAACAGTGTATATCGCTTAGTAGGGTGAATTCTCCTGACCCTTGTACTTTGTTTTATATGCTGCATAATACGCGTGTAATGTCATTTAGTGCTATATATGTTATTTTACTCTGTATATAATCACACCAGGTAGTCCTTATAAATTGGTGAAAAGAATTAGCTGTAGACGCTATGCGGCACCAACCTCTCCTTTATCGTTCACTTAAAAAACGTGTGATACAGCTCTTTAAAGTTGGATCTCACTTAGGACGAATTAGTTTACAAACAGACACAATTACCATGCCTTGATCTGAAGAAAGAACTGATTTTATGCAGCCCCAGGTGCGTCGGATAAGAAAAGCAAATTATACTTAGATTCAGTCCAGAAGGTCGCACAGATTTCCTTAGATGCATGTATAGGCACAGCTTTGGTAGCTCAGTAGATATTTTTAAATCGAACATTTATTCTTTCGCTGGGAACTAATTATACCAGAATGCACCATATTTCAGTCAAAATAACGAGAGAGGAAATTTTGCCGCTAGGCAAGGTGAGGTGTAGAATAAATCAAACAATTGATCTGTCCTTGAACACCAAAATAGAGACGTTCACCTCACGGCGATCGAGCGAGCACTTATTTAATAAAGTCGGCACGGCAGCATAAGCAGGGCCGACTTTAAGCAATTAAGCCTACCAGCCGTAACCGAAGCACGATTGGCTGCTGGATAGCAGGAAAAAGAACGCTTTCTCTTTGCCCCTGGAGTTGTATGGTCGGTTATTTATTTACTTAGGTGAGGGCGTGGTCCTGTCTCTTTAATTACATCAAGCTGCGCGGGAACTCCGCAGATTTCCTCTGCCGACGTTCAAGCCAACCTTAACACGTTCCAGAGGAGGCGAACTTGCTGCTACGAAGACGGCGCATTTCAAGCACAATTGTTTTGGCTCCGACTCTTAGGTGAGTGGAAAGAACAAAACGACCGCTTGCAGGAGGCAAAAACTTCGGGTTTTCAATAACGCTTGTAGCGTCAGAGTTGTTTAGTGATCTTAGGCTTTTACGTCGGTCTCTTTTCATCTGCGAGATTAACTTCTATCAGACAAACGCAATCGCAACTACTCTTGCTCGTAATCAAGCACCTTCTATAATGCCATCCCACGTCTCTAACAGCTCTGAGAGTAACAAGGTCACTTCAGGACTCAGTCGCGGCCGCTTTGTGCTACTCGTGAAGTTCAAAGCTGCAAACAGTTCTCATTTATGTAAAATGATGTCTAGCGCTGGAGAGAATAGGCGCTGCCAATTTTCAGCACGGGCTTCGTTATCTCTTTGTAGTTATGAAAGAGCAACACCACATAGTAATGTAGAAGATAAAATGAGGTCTCGTTGGTTCATGTTTTGCCGAAAAACTAACGTCTGACGGATTTTATGATCCAGACGAAACTCTTTGGTTTAGGCAAGATAAATAGTAATCAGTCGCTCATAACAGTCAAGGAACATGAATATCACATCAACGATCATTTCAATAAATGTGGTGGTACCTGAGCCAGCTCTTCAACAGACGGTATTACTAACCTTCTCTCCTAGTACATTCGTCTGTATTTGAATTCGGTGCCGAAATGGAAGTTAACGGCCTTACAACACACCTAAAAAGTAACGTGCACGTTAAGTGCGTATGACGATATTAAAGGGTCCTTGAAACGCTGCTTGCGGTAAAATCTTGAAGCTTGAAATCCGTAAAAGCCGTGTTTGTGATTATATGAGTCAAATTTGAAAGCATGTCTTGGAGCCTGTAATTTAAAAGTAATTTTTAAATAGGGATCCTAGCAACCATTCGCAACCGATTTGGGGGAATTATTCCCACGCGCAAACCTCCCCAATGACGTCACTGCGGCTTGCTTGGCGCGCCCGCTCTTTAGTCACTCACAATTTACGCAGGCAGGAAAAGCCTCGTGGGCCACCATCGCAACTTGGTTTCTTCTTTTTTTTTCCGGATCTTTGGGGTAAGCTGAGCTGAAGGGTAAAAGGAGGATCATCGCTTACGATTCTCCATATGTCCGATTACAGTGAAGCTGGCGTAAATATTTTTCCTTTGCGAAGAGAACAGAAAAGGCACCTATTGCTCATGCGGTTTTTTAGTTTTAGTAAACAACTTTTATGGCGCCCTTTAAATTTGAACCTGTAAAGTTGGCATCATTAATAATCAGAGTCCTCGCCTACTACACAAAAGTTTCTCATTTTACTTCAGTACGTGTCTTTCCGAATAAACTAAGAATGGCCAAAGTAAGTACAGTACAGAAAGACGGTAGAACTGTTGGTGTCGTGAAATAGCGGCCCATCTCAATGGTGTACTTTCCTGGATTTACGATCTGTCAATCAACTGTCGCCGAATAAAAGAATATAACCAAATTTCGAAAAATAAGAAAACTGAGCAGGAGTTTTTTGCCCTAAGGGAGCAAATAAAGAGAAATAATGAAGAACACTGCTTCCTATTACGGATATTACATGATCTACGCAAAGGGTTTTGATTCTGTTGACAATAAGACCCTATTTGTACACATGTATTGCTGTGGCATCCGAGGCACAGCGTTGCATTTTTTTTTCAAAGGGTACTCGTTGCTTTTGAATCACCTAATTAGGATAAAACTTTACTGAAAGCAACTTAATATTTAACTATTCATCCCGTGAAGGCCTCTACAAGGCATATTTACGTCTTTCTGTTATATGTGAAAGACATCACCACCGAATTAAAATACACACTCACAATAACTTGTTTCTAGACGACACTAGTTTTATTTTACAGGTAGGACAGTGCAATAGATTGAACAATTAGTCAATGTTAAATAAAGGAATATGCGTATGGCTGTAACAAAAACTTCGCTTTAATCAAGAAATGTACGTGATATATATGTCAACCAGTAAATGTGAGAAAATTATTAACCTACAGTGTACAGGATAAAAGTGAGAACAAGTACGTGGACAAAACGTTATTGGGGGTGAGGTTTAGTAAAGACTTGTCTTTAAAGCTTTATGTCAATCGCCTGCTCTCTGAACTCGCGAAGACTGTCGGGTATCTAGAAAAGCAGACTCCCTTCTATCTCTCTAGATCAGGCAATAACTGCATAGCTACCATTTCTAATCAGAACTCTTAGTGGTATTCTATTCTGAAGATCGCCAACAATGGGGAACTATAATAGGTAACAATTGCTGCCAAAACATGTCTACCCGATTTTCACGAAAAAGATCAAAACTATTAGATTGTTGCAAACGCAAACACTTTTAGCTTCTTTTAAAGCTTCACCAGTCGCAAAACATTATTTATGACCACTGACGCAGCAAAAAATTAAAAACTCAAAATGAAACTGCACACTACATGCCTGTCGCCAAGAAAAATGACATTCGTAACAGCAAACACAGAGCTCCAGAGTCCTAACAAATTATCAAGATATAGAATCCCTGGAAGTGAATGCGTTAAAGTAATTATGCTTGCGTTTTGAATGTTTGCTATAGTTGCAAGAATTGTTCAAAGTAAATTGTGAAATATTGTATTTCCTGCTGACACTGCCAAGCGACATCGATAAATGTATGTTTGTATTCGTTATTAGTGTTAATATTTTTGTGTATGAGTGTGACGTGAGCAGAGGTTCTATTTGATGCAAATGCTAAAGAAAGAGAACTTGGCTGCTCGAGTGCGTAGCTGTTGAGCAAATATAGCTAAGGACGAAGCTCTATATAATATATGTGTGTATCGTTATCACCGCTGCGGGGCTCATATTTAATGTTGTCAAGTGTATTGTACTGCTCCTGTTGTGCTGATGTATGCTGCGTGCCTGCTCCTTGGTGTGCTGAGGTAGGCTCCTTTCTTCGTTACTGAGGCAGATACCTCTCCAGAAAATCGTGCTTTTTGTCTCTGCCACAGCTAGTGATACAATTTGCTTCAAATGAAAAGAGATTACCGAAACCAACCACCAAAACGCGGCACAAAGTAGCCAACCTTCGCAATATTATCTGATATTCACATCAACATGCCGGAAAAAAAAAAGCGCTGAAGTCATCAGGCTCACTAACATGAAAAGGCCTGCTAAAACAGAACACCCTAAATTATTATGGTACTTAAAGCAAACTTATCTTTAGTCTTTTGCTCTGCCTCCCATGCTTTCAAATGACGGAGACAGCAATAGGCCTTAATGATCCGTACCTACAAGACTAAGACAAAATGCAATATTAAAGTCAGCAAACTCAGTGTTCTCTCCATGGTCATCAGTATGTTGCTTTTAAATCCTTTGATATAGTAAATACAGGATACAAACAATACTGAGATTTCCTTCATTTTCTGCTATTCGTGAAAGACTAGGGGGCTTCGCTTGTGTACAAGGCGCAAAAATTACCAATGATTGTTGCTGCTAAGCCGAGTATAGTGCGAAAGACGCCACGTGCATATCAACTGTACATATGCAGCCATATGAGAGCCACTGTTATGGCGAATTCGAATGGGAGAGCAGGTACACTGGAGAGTACTTCGAAAGTGCTCTCAGAAAAGCGGGCGCCCTCGAGTGCGAGAACCGGAGTAGAATCACTGGCTTCTAATGGTAGAGGAGAAGGGCTGTTCCTCCACTGAGAGCACCCGAGGGAACTCCCGGTTGCTCTCTGGTCGAAAGTCAGAGTAGATGAAGTCACATGGCATAAAGCGTCATATCCGCGCCATATTTTTTTTTCTCTGGAGTCGGCGACGCTCAAAATGACGGCTGCAAAAAGCCGCATCGGCGCTCGGCGAGCTCTTTGGGATCAAGCGAATTTGCTTCAGGAGCGGAAAGCATTTCTCAGGTGCTGTATGCATGTTTGAGAGTCGCTGCTGGCATCGAAAGGGCCAAATGAGACAAGTTGCCGCACTGTGAAAACAAAGGCATACAAAACAAGCGGTTCTTCATGGTGTGTTAGTATCTCCTCGAGTTACAACTACCGCCTCTGCGGGCAGGCGGAAAATGCTGGGGAGAGAAGTGCGGTCACATGGTCGTGGCGCGCTGCTCTTGACACGCAGAGAGCGTTCACATGAAAGGACAGTTGCACCATCGCTCGGTGTACTCTTGTACTGCTCTGCAATGCTCGGCGCCTGTGCTCTTCTCCCCCAAATGAATGCGCCATTAATCAAGTTTAGCTAACAATTTCGTCTACTGTTAAACTTTACATAATTTTTTTTTTAATCTCGCAATGCATGCAAACAAAATTACTTCTTTGGGCCACACCACGAAGGGTCGCATGAGGCTAATTCCTTCGCCCGAAGCTATGCTCGAGTTCACAACAGCTTTGAATTATAGACATCAACCCAACGGATCAGTCCGGAGCTCATTACTACCGTTGTCTGTAGAGCGCCTTCAGGTCAAACGTGCAGCAGTTGTATCCTCTGTGCCCCAGCTAAAAAACTTCACTTTAATCAAGAGAGCATGTCCTAGCCGAAGAAAATTCATAGAGTGCGGTTGAAGCCGCCTTAAGAATTTTCGCCTTCGACAGTGTGGTGCTATGCAGCAATGACTAATCACGGCACTCACCAAATATTGATTCTCTAGGGATAAAATCCTACCGTAGAAGTTGTTTATTGTCCTGAAAAACCGCTGGCTGTGTTATGTGCTTAAAACTGCCAATTACGCGTGTTTATTTTCGGCTTCGCAAACATCATGCGCAAGGCTGAAACTACCAAGTGGCTACCTAAACTGCTTGGGCACGTATCTCGCACATAGAACGACACTAGGAACAGCTTTCTGGAAAATTGCAGATTTTATTCATGGTGAGACCTCTCGGGAGCTCAAGTACGAGCGCTCTCAGGTGATAGCTTTTGTACATCACTGAAATTCATTTAGGGGTTTTCAGAAAGGCGTGTCACAAAGTGGCTATCAGATGCGCGCATCACATACAGCAAATCCCCTAAAGCGCATGCTGCCTATAAATCCTTAAAAGCGGGCTGCTAATTCACAAGCAATTTCCAAACTGCTCATTTTAATTGCTTTATTCCAAAAGAGACCTGCTGTGCTGGGCATGCACCCGAGTTCTTAAGCTTTCCGTCGTTTAGTGGGCGTCATGTCACCATCGGTGCAATCGTAAGCAATGATGTTTAGCATAGCGCTGCCGCTAACCTTTACCGGTACCGCGCGTCTTCAGCGGAGCGCACGCGGATTGTCCCCTGCGTGCCAAATCAGCACATGAGAGAAACGGAGCTCCCTTTTCTCCCTCATGGGAATCCGCGCATACATTCCGCGGTCAGTTACCGTGATCCGCCACGGCGCGTTCCACTGCGCATGCCCAAATCCCTTGAGGCCGATAGATGGTGCCACATACTGGATGTCGGAACATAGACCTGGCGCGTCGGGACCAATCAGCTTGTGCGCCTCTCCCACGCACGGTAGCGGGTCATGGTGGCGGATCGCGGATCGCGGTAAGCTAAATCTCTCTACTGACACTCGTGAGGGTAGCAGGTAGACACCAGTGGTGATCGGTTGCGCTAAACTGAACGTTTCTATTCAATTCAACAATGACGCCGCGAAGAAAGAGGTGTACTCGCGCGGCCCGGTCAGATACCTCAACGCTCCTGCATTCTCACTTTCGTATAAGCTATATATAGATTCTCAGGGAGAGCAAATGGAAACAACAAGGTAACCAACCGAGGCTAGTTGTACTGACACATTCAGGGGCATAGCGCTTTACAGGTCTTTATCCTTTTTTTTTTTTCACTCCTTGTCGTTTGTTTTAGCAGAGATGAAAACAATGCAGGCCAATTTTATTCTCCGATATCTCATGTTGTATGCCAGACTAAACATTCCCTCGGAAAGGCGATAGGCAGTTCGATATCTATCAGTTTCCTTTGCTTTTCCTTCGGTGGACCGCCTTTCAGCACCCGTTTAAGGCCTGTGAAAAACGCTGCACTTTAGCGCTACTCATGTAAGGAGCAGAGGTATGGAGGTTTACGAAAAGACTTCAATTTTAATTGTGTTCAACGTAGCCAGCTTTCGGAAGGAAAATGACAGCAGAAATATTAAGAAAAGGAAAAACAGTGGAGTAGTTCGGGGTAAAACCGAGTGTTTGATGTTCCAGCCCTAATCAAGAAAGAGAAACTGATTTGAGCATGATCAGAAGGAATGAGAGCCGATGGTTGTTAAAGAAAACTAAGTGAATTTCAAAAGAAATGAAGCCTAGCGAAGGCGGCAGGATGTGAATCAGGTGGATGCTTTTGAGAAGTTTCGGTGATAAGGTTGTGGCAGCTCTAACAGGAAAGCGAATTAGAGATACTACAGAGGGCTTCCCCTCGAGCGGATGGAGTAATGCTGATGAAGAATGTGTCAAGAAAATTAAGCCTCCGTGGCTTGTAGCTTCTTGCAAACGTTTCAATCATCTCTGCTTGAAGGGGATCTGCATAATCCGCTTTTAAAATTCAACATCTATCAAACGAAACCATGCAGCTAAAGGGTCATATGTCTTTAAGCACAAATAAATTCAGAGCGAGCACACTGCCTTTTGATTATTTTTTCCTGCTCTTATTTATTTCACTTCGTACAGACAGTTCAGGATGAACATAATGTGATATCTTCCTTGAGCTGCTTTTCAGAGGTCCAGCAATAATTAATATGCACGAAAAAGCTACGCCACGATCATTTTCAGTTTTCTTCACAGATTTCTGGTGCGTACAGTTTTTTTTTTCTTCTTTCAGGAAACATTTTGGCTGCCTGGACAACGGTTCAAATCTGCAAACAACAAGTGTGGTAATGTGGCTCCGTTTTGGACTTCCTGCAATATTTGCGGTCGCAAACTCAGAGCTTCTTGAACAGAGGCCGGATTTAGCGAAATATCAGGATGCATGGAAGGTAAGCTGAATGCGAAGAGAGCCTGTAATGAAAGGCGCTTCCTTACCATATTTAAAAAAAGTATCACCAGGGAAGAGGAGAGCATCTTTTCATGCCAAGCTGGCGTATTCCGAAGCGATCCGAATTTTTTTTCTTTGTTACAAATACACGTTAATTGTTTTGTTTTGATATCTCAAAAATACAGCATACTGACCTCTGGTAAAGGCTATAAATATTGAGAGTGAGTATCAAATCACATCCATTCAACCAAAGCCAGATATTAGTAAAACGTAATTTCGTTCCTTTAGAATAGATCTAAATTGATATTATATTATTGGAGTTGAAATTGACACAGTAAAAACCCGTTTCCAAATACAACGTACGTACGATCTTAACGTACGTAAATGCATAAAATTTTATTTCAGTGCACCTAAAAAGGGCAAAAGGTTCTCTTATGAGTCCTTGGTTTTAAGTTACCATTCCAGGTAATGATAAGGAGAACGTTTCTTGGGCAGTTACTGCTGTTTTCGATTTATTCGCCTTAAAAAAAAATAATTGCGCTGTTCTGTGTTTATTTTCTTTGTGGCAGTTTGTTCTTTAGATGTGTTCCATTTCTTCAACTTTTTTTTCTTTTCACTCCAATGCCGGGCCTCAATATTTGGCAAATACCTGAATCGAGATTTATATGCCACATCAAAATAACGTAAAAGGTCAGCGTAAAGCCAGTTTCGTACCTTCGGTCTTCCTTTCATTTGTGGACATGTTGGCAACAACATTGTGCCACTATTTTTTGTCTATACCTCACCGCATAGGCCCTGCAATTTAATAATTTGATGTTA
The DNA here is from genome assembly GCA_023969395.1 of Amblyomma maculatum. Taxonomy (NCBI): domain Eukaryota; kingdom Metazoa; phylum Arthropoda; class Arachnida; order Ixodida; family Ixodidae; genus Amblyomma; species Amblyomma maculatum. The sequence goes on from JAJIZL010124712.1 coordinate 179,957, forward strand.
AGAAAGTGTTTTCATTTTTACTGTTTAACGTGCGAAAGCGACTCGGGCTATGAGTGATGCCGTAATTTCGACCATCTGGATATCTTTACCGTGCGCTTAGTATACAGGCAACTTGTTTTTCGACTTCATCTAAAAGCACCAGCCGCGACCAGGGTTTTTCCCGCGTCTTTGGCTTCGGTAGTCGAATGACGTAAACATAGAGCCAGCGTGACGGGACTCAAAAAATGACAGTGCAATGTGTGCTGCCTCTGTTTTCTTTATAATGAGGATGTATGTCGTGTTTCTAAAATTATCACCCAAGCTGATAGAAATATTCCGCTTACCTCGGTGAGAAGAAAGTTGCTGTATACAATCAATAACAAATCCCGCTCTCCTCACCTAAAGAAAAAAACTATACTGACTTCTTGAAGCTACTACAACTGCATTGAACGTTCCTACCTAGATTACGCTGGGTGTTCACATCTAGTCAGTAGTCAGGTGGACATTGTGGTTGACAATGGGACCAACTGGCGTTGTGAGTTCTCTCGAAAGCTATAAAAAACTCCTGCGAACTCGTGACGCCGGACCCACCAAGCAGCTGATGTGTTTGAAATATTGTTGATATGAAAGCAGTATATTTATTAGTGTGGACGAATAAAAATTCTTACGGCGAATACATTCTCTGATGCGAAATATGAACAAAGCTCTTTAGCCTTTCTTTTTTTTACGAAGCGAAAGAGAACACTGGGAAAAAGCGCGGTAGCGGGGAGCCCAATATATTGAGAGTGTGTCTAAGGAGGTTTTGATTCGGCCTCGGCGAGATATGTACTCTGCCGGGTAGGCTTTATCGGGTGTCCAATGAGCGAGCGGTGCAGAGCTCGTGGCGATGCCTCTAGAAACTTTTTTTGGCTCTTGACCTTGGTGCTTGTGACTCTCGCGTGGCTAGTGTCACTGTTTCAGATCGGTTGACACTCTACCGATGGCGATATGGCTGAACCCCCGAACGGGGGCATGAAAGCTGCACATTTAATTATTACATGTGACGCATTGAAGCTACTCCTTCGCGGGCCCCTGAAAGATTCGTACAAACACGGAAATCATAATTATCAGAAAAGTAAGCATCTTCTGCATAATATTGACAATATTCGTAATACAGCAGGGCGGATTCAGAGCTTCGGCCGATCGATTTAGACTTATATGGAAATCAGAAGTGTTGCAGCGAAGTTTATTTCCCAACTGCTGACACGGGATCAGAAAATCATGGGCTTATTTTTGGGCGAGAAACCTCGAAATTCAGATTGGAATCCGGCGAAATTTTCTAATATCATTGCAGGGGACAAGTATAATATTGTCATCGTACGGACCCTGAGAGCAAACAAATATTCCCGTAGAGAAAACTCTCCATTTTTTCGCGAACAACAATAAAAATCAAGCCAGGACAAATTTAAAATTAGTGCTCATAGCTCTTTGCTTTTGAACGCCAATTTCCTATAAATGCGATGATCTCACTACGTGCACACAAAATCTTTCTTCCTTTCCAACCACATGTCCTTGCAAATTATCCCATAAGAGCAGTAAATTTCGCATTAGATGTATCCTTTGTTCTCACTATTCAAATTGTGTTAGTAGTATCAGCTGTTGCCGCTTGACGTGCATGTCCACAGCTAATCGCGGTCTCACAAGCACTTTTGGTTATATTTACGCCCCTTCAGGCTGTAATATTGAGCGGGTGTCGTCGGATTTTCTGCAATTGGGATTGCGTCGCGTAAGGTATAGTTTGAAAGTTTATTTTCACAAACACGGGGCACAGAGTACCAGCGGTGAAAACGTTTTAGGGGGGTAAATTTCTACGATTGTGTGCGTGTTTGGGTGTGTGTGGGGGGGGGGGGTGTAATGGTTGGTTGGTTTGTGAGGTTTAACATCCCAAAATGACTCAGACTATGAGAGACGTCGTAGTGGAGGACTCCGGAAATTTCGACCACCTGGGGTTCTTTAACGTGCACTGACATCCCACAGCACACGGGCGCCTAGGTTTTCGCCGCCATCAAAAAGCGGTCGCCAAGGCTGCGATTCGACCCCGCGTCCTTGGGAGCAGTAATCGTGCGCCATAACCCCTGCGCCACCCCGGCGGGGTGTTTCTCGCTTGCTCACAAGCAATCTGCATTCAAATGCATAGAAATAAAAGCATGGATGGAAGCGGCCGGCATTGCGTTCTTTAAAAATGCCCTTTGTCGACAGTTCATGTGAATAAAGGGTTCAGACGTAATATTTCTTCTTGTGGCTTCGTCTCTTCAGGCTATTGGAGAGTATTTTTTTATTCTTTATTTTCTTTTGTCACAAATCCTCTCTTACAGGGGCTTTTAGTTCCGGGCAAGTACTACTTGTACATGAGGTCGTATGAATACGAGCCACTTTACGGTTTGAACAAGAAATGTGTGTCCAGCGAACTTTTGTCGGTAAACAAAGAAGAAAGGTACACAGTCAACCGTTTCCAAACAGTCGATCCAAAAGACGGTTCCACGTAAGTAATATTTTTTTTTTACTGATGCTACATGCTTTATTTTTCGGTTTAATGCAGCGCCACCAGAGAGACAAAAAGGCCTACGAGAGGCAGCGAAGAAAAGAAAACATTTTTTAGTTCTACTGAGAGCGACTGTGTCGCTGAAAGCGGGTGAAAAATCATCGAACGCTATCACGTCGTATACAGAGCAAACAGAGAAATGATGCTTGGTCGGAATTATGACCCCCTTTTTCTGGAACATTAGATTGGTCCGTACCTCGAAATCACGTGTCGCCGCATCACGCTGCTGTAGCCGAGCGGATAACTGCCATTCTGCTCGCACATCAAACGTACGTCGAATTCGAAATTATGAAGGAAGACGCCACTGGAACGGGCAGGCAATCTAGTTTCATATACTTCTGACAACGAAAACGTCGTGAAATGTGCATCCTCATTATGATTAGCCGCACCTTCATGAACGTTATGGGGGAGGAAAAATACTCTTGGACCATCTATGCATAGTACTAGCTTCACGGTAGCATAGAACGTTCGGAACGCACGCAGCTTATTTGAACGCGAAAGCATTCCATCGCGAGTCTTGGCCTCCACATGGCCCTTCCATTGAATATAGAAAGCTGCCGCACGTTCTCAAAATTCACGTGACCACAGCGCATTTACGCACCCCATTTCGCTCGTACTCTTTAACTTGTTCGCACTGATGCCGCTCAGCCCACGTGCTGGCTCAATATAAGTCATGTGAAAAAATCAGCCTGTTGGCTCATATTGGCTAAACAGGATGGTAATCGGACTTACGTTCACTACGACATGTCAAATTATTGCACTGAACCCGAAGCTCATTCAGGCTTTGTAGATTTATGCGATGAGCTAGGTTTCATGAATTTATACGATGTGTCAGAGCGGCGTAATAACGTTAACCTCCTCATATTTTTATATCGTCGGTATTCTTGCTGCCGGTAAGGAAGGGAAATAATAATTGCTTTTTTGCTCGTCTGTGTTACTATTTTGCAAATAAACTCATCTTCGTTTCACTAACAGTACCAACATAACTGCCTATGCTTGGGCTAAAACATCTGAGGGATATCCAACACCAAATCTGATCGAATCATCGCCAAGCCTGGGTGAGATTTGAGAACTTCTTGAAAGCGTTTCTTGTCTTTTTGGAAGCTGCACTTGGTGCCTCAGTAAAACTCCTATCGAATATAGCTGCATTGCGAAGGGACCAAATCGCGACAAAATGTGTCGATTCGCTGATCCGGAAGTTTGTTGGTCAGTTATGTGGATGCATTCTGTTTAACCTCCTACGAACCTTTAGCACGAGTTTGCAGAGGGTTTGAAGGCGTAACGGTGCTTACTTGGCAGTGCATATAAATGTGAGACTCGCAGAAAGATGAGCTTGGGTCGCTCACACGAGAGGGGGCGATTAGACTATATTTTACGGTATAGAGTATGACATTCACAAAACAGTTGTGATACTTTCTTGATTTCTAAATATAACCACTGCTTGCGAGAAAGCATCTTTGCATTCCTTGTGCGGTCTATATAACAGTTGAGCACAATTTAAAAATAAAGTGCTTATGCACCCAGAAAAGACCCGCCAAAAAATGGCGGCGATAAATCTCGATGCTGTTGACAATAATCCACATGCTTCATTTACCGCAACATTGCAAAATGCTGGCAAGTGCAAAGGTAATTAACATATCGATATTGCAAGTGATAAACATAATTTGTTGGAGTGTCTTCTTAGTGGTCCATCGTCATTCTTCCTTTAGTTGTGTCCTTGTATAGAATACGAATTCAACCTTACACGTTCTTAAGAAGAAAGCCAACAGCCACCGAGACTAAAGAAAGTGCATGGAAAAATATTGTCTCTATTAGTTGGAACGTGGGAGTGTATAAATGGGACATAAACAGTGTATACCTTGCACTTAAAAGACAGTTGATTATGAAGTACAAGATGCAGCCATAAGTCGCTAGTGCAACCCGATTGGACATCCTCCTCGTGTCCTGCACGCTAGTCTACCAAGATGGGCGTCACTCTTTCCGTTTTAATTAATTAGCTTTTAGATAAACGTGATTACAAAAGTAGTTACTCGTTCATCGCCGACATAGATAAACCAGAACCCATTTTCTAACACCTTCTTCGGCTTCCTTATGCATATGATAACGAGCCACTCACGTCCCTACTTGAGGGTGTAATCAGTACTTAAGAAAGTTCAGCAACTACTGACACGAGCGTCTTCGTTCGAAAAATGAAGCTGTTCTGTTCTTCAAGCTGTAATGGCTCTCGTTTATCGGCGAGACGAACATTTTTGATTGGTGGTGATTGGTGGCTTTCCTGGTCAGAATTTGATGGCCTTTAAGGAGAGAAATCAGAAACCGCTGTCAGCTGTAGTTTTTGTTTTTTTTCTCATTATATAGCTGTGAAATCTCGATACAGCGAATTTCGCGGGACCCCCTACAATCGTTCGTTAAATTGAAATATCGTAATAACCAAATAATCGGAAATCAAAGGTAATAAATGCGCCACATAAAATTTTCATACCTTTAAAAAGGTTTCTCGCGTGGCTTAGGCAATCATCAAACAGTAACGCAATGAGCACTTTTCTTGCTAGTTTATTTAAAGGAATCGATAATCTTCTTTAGGCGACTATGGCACATGCTTCCCAGGACAAACGCTTCGACGTTGTCGACTTTCTTGCGGACAGCTTCGGGCACTTCGTTGTAGCGTGCGATGAAAGCGCGAAGCTTGCCGATTGAGGCCAATACATCTGAATTGTACACAGCTTCGTCGGCATTGTCCGTACGCGACGATTGGTGTCGTCGTCGTCCAGGTCTTCTTCGTCATCTTTTTCGCGCACGCTGGTGATGATGTGATCTACAGTGAGCTCGGCTGACGTAAAAGCTTCGCTGTCACACTCCACATAGTCTTCGAACGTTACCGATCGGTCTACGGACAGCTTCTCGGTGACCTCGTTCCACAAGGCACTGTTATCGTCTAGCAGGTCATCACTTTCTTCTTCGCAGTCTTCTGCGCGGGCCGATTTGACGAGCCCTGCTTTCCGCCAGCAGTTTTGGATAGTTGACACCTTATGATTCCACCACGCTCCAGTTAGCATTTCTGCGGCTTGGCAAACGTTAACTGCAGTCGGGAGCCCGAGCCGGATATTAATAAGCAGCCGCTTCACCAAGCGCTTCTGAAATTCTCTCTTCACACTTTTAATAATTCCTTGCTTAAAGGGTTGGAGCAACGAAGTGTTGTTGGGGGCAAGAACTCCAAGTGCACATTTGTCAGGCGCATGTTGACAATGTGCGCAGAACAACTGTCCACAATCAAAAGTATTTTCTTGCCATGCCTCCTCATCTGGTCGTCCAGTTTGATGAGCCAATCCGAAAACAACTCTCGCATCATCCAAGCTCGCATATTCGCCCTGTACTCATTTAGCAAGGATGTGACGTCCTTCAGGCAGCGAGGACTGGCGTACTTCCCTATGACTAGGGGCTTCAGTGTGTTTGTGCCCAGTGCGTTGCAGCAAAGCAGGACAGACACCCGGACGCGGGATTTCTTTCCACCCCTGCAGTTTTCGCCTTTGAAGTTCATTGTTTTGTTGGGCAGAAGCAGGTAGAAGCAGGCCGTTTCGTCGGCGTTAAAAATGTCCTCCTCGGGGTAAGACTCCGCAATCTCCTGAAAGCGGTCGTCGTGCCAGGTGATTGCGCAGTGTTTGTCTGCAGCTGCTTCCTCGCCGGAAATCACTTGCCATGTAACTCCAGATCGTTGACGAAAACGAAACAGCCAGCCAGAACTAGCTTCAAATCCGGTGATTTCGAAGGCAAAAGCGAATGAACGAGTTTTTTCCTGAAGCATTGGCCCAGACACCGAAATGTTCTGTAGCCTAGCCTCCTTGAACCACGCGAGGACAGCTTCGTCCACATTTTCACAATTCCCAAGTAGCAAACGTTTCATTGCGGGATGAAGATGGGACTGACGATGAAGCTTGGTGATCTCCAGATCCTTCAAAATGGTCGCGACGGTTGACGGCGGAATGCCGCGCTCCTTGCATACGTTGACCTGCTTTTTGCCGGCGCCCAGTTCGTGAAGAATTTCGACCTTTTCCTTTAAAGAAAACTGTCGTCGTTTGTTTTTAACGCCGGCTCCAGCAGAAGTCATAGTCAAGCACTTTGCCTTAACACCTCGCAAAAGTAACTCCGTGTCTTCGAGAAGCTCGGGCAACAATGTGGCAGCTAGCGAGGCCTCGTCCGCACTACCTCTCAAAACCAAGTGGCCGATGGCCGAAGTCTCGTTTGCAGTCACGAAGAAAGTTGTTGAGAAATTTGTTTTGCAGAAAGTTCGTATTAACGAGGTCCGTTTCTACGAGAGAGCAAATAAATTAAGTACGTTATTTTGAAATATTCGGAACACCTAAATTCGTGGTAGTGAAATATATTTACATAGGAAATACAAGAATTTTGGCAAGAATTTTTCAAATATTCGTAAATTTGAAAAAATCTTTAATGTGACGTTCGTAGTAACGAGGTTTACTTACACTAAATGTTCATTAAACAGGGCCTTAAAGAATCTAAGAGGCTTGGATTCTGCTAAATATCTGTCAATACTAACCTACGTCTTCTGTTACGCGGAGTCTGTAACTTAGCCAATGTGCCGCATAGGTGGAACTACGCCCAATGTGTGGTATTATGGGCTATATCAATTCTATGTACTCATGCCAGACCGATGATGTTTAGCAGTAACATCCCGAAAGCCTTGCCTGAAATACGTTTTACTAAATGATTCTCCAACATGTGGCCACATTTTGTACGATGCTAGAAATCTTAACTAATCTCTTCTCTCTGCAGAAAAAGACTTTACTCTCACTTACGCGATGGCTTTCCTCGAGTACAATAACTGTGAAATACAGAGGCCTCTACATCGTAAAAATGGTGAGCACTGGTCAGATTTAAATAATTCAAAACAGTAACCCTCGCCTTCAAGAGTGCATGAGAGCTTTTGTTTAATTGAAGCTTTACCTTTGCAGGGTGCGAACTGTGGGTAAAGGACGCAGACAAAATTAATTCTCTCTGTTTCTTCATCTTCCATCTTCTGTGTGGACCGGAAAAATACATGATCTATGACAAGGATTTGTGCCATGGGAAATAAGTATCCCACATACAAAGTCGCATGGAGATAAAACAGATATTTCTTCAGCCCCGCTGGCGAGTTGGGCCTTCTTACCAAACGAGCAATTCATATTGATACGTGGCAGACGGTTACCTCAGGAAAACACAACAGTTGATGAAAGGCGTAAGTTTTCTGGCAAGAACCAACCATTCACTGCAGTTTCGTCCCCTCTCTCGCTCTGTTGTCCATCGTTGTCTTGTTCAATGACATATACGTAACAATATCAGTGTGCCTGGGCGAAAACTTCACAATCACAGAATAAGTGCTCTAAAAAGGGGTATAAGCCGCAAACGTGCATTCATAATCTCATAAGTTTGTAATTCGTGGACCATCCTTCTAAAAGGCAATAAAAATCGCTTGAAAAGGCAGTAGCTGCCACTATATTTGTGTGATGCCTCCTCTAAACATTTGCGCCTGCTAACAGATGGCTGAAGTGCTTTTGTTTCTCTAAAAGGTAGAACGCTGTATATTTCACTGGGCTTTTTTGGCGCTGGGTAAACAATTGTAGCGAAGCAATGTTGGTTTTGACAACATGGTATTCCCTGTTTTCCGAAGGAATCTCTAGAAAGCAAATAATGAACCGCCTTGCATGAAAAAAGGCGTCCTATAAAAAAGGTGCAATATTCTGGAGCTTCATCTGCCTTGATCCGCGTCGCATAAAAAAAAGCACTGTGTCGATAGTACTCATTTCTTGTAGAGCTTTTAAAGTGGTAAACGGTGCTGCAAGCACTCACGATAAAAACGGAAAGGTTTGAAAGTTTGTGGTAATAGATTTTATGGCATCACTTTTTCTACTTGTTGAAAAGTGAATTTTGCAGTATCATTGTCTGCGGGAACGCGCTGTACTCTTGCTTGACATATTTTCCAATTGCGTTATGACCAAAGTACCTGGCCGGATCTTAACACATTCTATTTGCCATTTAGTTTTAAAGCATCTAAAGAGTGCATTCCAGGAAGCAAGTGTAGAACACGACGAACGATGATGTGTGTGGATGAGAGAGCAATGAAGCGTTTAGAGAAGTTTTCTAATTGCGCTGGAAAGCAGTACGGAGCGTGTTGTGCTTAAAATCACTTGTAATCAACGCTTGTAATGCCTTTTACTCGCCGCCGTGCTTCAGTGGCAGGAAAGTTTGCCCAATGCTAACGGTACAAGAAATTCGCGTGCTTTGGCATTCGAATCAGAGAAAAAATTCCGGGAATGAGCTCAAGCCTCCTTAGGTGCCGTAATACGAACGCAGTACTAGTTCTGTCAAACAATCTGGTAGTTCTGTCCACCACTACGATAGCGGACATCGGCCGCACTCGGTGAGATGGTGCACGTGTATGACGCATTTACTTGTAGGTTGAATGAAGGAGCGGCGCCGATAAAACTACATAAAGACAGCTACGCTCATTACATAGCCTGACAGTCTTAAAGTAGAAGCTGAGGAAGACGACGTTTTATGCACAGGGCAAAATATGTAGCAGTTTTAAACGAGGCGCGACCGGCTCTGGCAGGATTGGTGAAGTGAACCTGTCGATGTTTGGTCGTGCCACAGTTTACAATCTTTTCCTGGTCAACTAGCTGTAATATGTGATGCGGGTGCGACACTGTCCCAACTAAACGTGCAAACGTTGCGTAGGGTGTTTACAGTGTAGGTGCGGAGTTCCTGTTAGAAAAAGAGAAATTGAAGTAAGCTTTATCGAAGCCTTGACACTCGTGTTCGGGATATGGACCCCGTATTTGTACAGCAGTTATTTATACACCTCATTTTCTTTGAATGCTGAGGTACCTTTTTTACGTTCTGGTATTAAGCTGAAATGTGGCAGATTTGCCGGCATTTTACATCACATGATATTTTATTCAAATATATATTGCATTTGAAGGAAGTTGTAATTTGTACACGCTTGTCATTTTCTTCTTACACGATTTTTGTCAGATTACCTCAGTCATGTGACACACAAAAACGTAGTAGAGATATATATCTCACTCTTTCGTCCGTCATTGTATGGTATCATGTACAGGGCGGGCCCAGGTAATGATTCTCAAAACGAGCTTACGAAATTAACATTATTCTTGCAGGCAAAACATTCTTTTTTCGATTACACAAGCATGACTTTGACTGCTAAAGCGTGGTTTCAAGAGAAATCATTTTTGTACATTGGGGAGTCCACTGTCTTCTACGCAGAAAGGATGAAATTATTGAGCATATTTTCTTAGATTGCTGGGACGCAGTTTCCTTTGTGACGTCGTCCAAACGACAACTTTCACAGCTTAATCCTCACGGCATCAAGTATACAACGTTCGAAAACGACGACGTTATTTATATCATTCTTTATTCACGTTCGGCCTGCATGTTCTATGGAGAAGTAGAATGGCGGTGCATCAAGTAGATCTTTACGAATGGCCATAAGGGAATAATTTAAGGAACCGGTTAGTCTTTTCAAACAGATCGTGGAGCTTCTTCTTACAAACATCCCAAGATTTAGGTCATCCTCATGAGTGTCAAACCCAACCTGCGCGGACCCAGTAAAATACAAGATTACATTCGGGAGCATAAGTGGGGAATCATACCTGTTGTGCTTGCTGACGCGTTCGTATAGGGCCCGCCAGTCGTCTAACATCAACGTCTTCTGCTCCGCATAAGGTTCTTAGTCACGGAGGTGGGCCCTGATGACAGCAGGTGTGCCGGCCATAGAGGGAGCGGAATCTACTTATATTGTGGCGGTATAGACGTGGCGGCCGCTGCGCAGGTAGAGCTTGTCAAACGGGATCGAATGGGGTCACCTCCACAAAACGATGTTACGGGGAAGATCCACAAGTGGTAGTACTCCGCTTAACTAGGATTGATGGTAGCTCCGTTATGTCTACCTCTACTCTCAACGTCATCTTTAGCCGTCTGTCCCTTTCCATCGTCCTCTGGCGCCCGTCCAGCGAATACCGACAGGTAACAATATATATATATATATATATATAGGCGGTGGCAGCCTTATGGCAGAGCATCCGCCTCGCTTTCTGGGTGTACCAGGTTCGATCCCCGGTGCTGCTGGGTACCCGCCGGTTTCAATTGGGTATACGATTTTCCAGTATTCATGGTGTTCGGCTTTTGTGGGGTGAAGTGCTTCTCTCTAAGAAAAAAGTGGGTAGCAGGGAACGCCTTTTGTTGAGGTAACATTTGCCACATATGTGACTTCTTTTGGGGGTAGGCAGTGACTTCCTTCGAACAAAGACTATAACGGCCCTCCATTGGCAGAAAAATCGTCTGTGCAACTCCGTAGAAAATTGCCACGTTACCTCCTTCAGGGTCGCTATATGGCAACCCTTCAGGGATTCAGCATGACTTCAAAAGCGTCTCCCCTGTTAATCACACTGACCCTTTAGAATATCGCCGAGTTGCTTCCTTCAGGGCTGTCAACTGGTACGTTTTCAGTGGTTCTGAAGGACGCCAATGTTACAGCGAAATGAAAATATACGGCGGCGTAACACGGACACAGATAAGAAAGGGGCGCCACATGCGCCACTACCAACAATTTATTAAACAGAAAAGTTGCATATTTACACGTACAGCTCAAGCGTAAGACTCGTCAGAAAAGCGCTGGGAACGCACATGGAAGCCAGACGGCAACGTTAAACTACAGGACAAGATATCTCTAACTCCTGCAGAGAAACTAACAGAAACAGAAAATAAACAGTGTTCCTCCAAGAATTCCTGCCTTTGAGCCCCTCTCCCTGAACAGGAAGTTGGCAGATAAAACTGGGGAGGACAGGGAAAGGTGTCTTTTGGTGGTGTCGACGGGTTACTGAGGACAACCCGAAAACATGACCTGTACCCAAAGGAGCGCTCGAAGAAGGTGTTTTTGCGGTTGTTCCAGCAGGCCTGTTCAAAGAAAAGGAGACGCAGGTCATTTTGATGAATTCAGGTGAAGATGAGTGCCTGTAGAGTTAAAACGAAAGCCATCTCATTGTGCAATGAGCTAGAGCTCCCCAGGATGGCCAAATGAATAAGCGAATCTAAGAAAGGGTCTCTTGGTGTGATTTTTACGGTAAAAACCCATAAGCCAGGAATTCCTTTTAGATCCATTGTTAGTGAGCAGGATTCTTGGCAGCAAAATGTGAGGAAATTTCCTCTGATTTATTTAAAAACTCCGGAAGTGGACTATGTTTTTGCCACCAAGAATTCAGCAGAAGTGACGGCCTTTTTAAAAACCAGTCTTCCATTGCGCACTTGATTTCTGTGGATGTCGAAGATTCATTCTATTCAGTTCCGTATAGCGACCTTTTCAAATCCGTACGGGAGTGTATTGAATCTAATTGCGTTATAGCATTTCGAAACTCAGCTGGACTAAGTGTGGACAATTGTCTTTGACATCTTGAATTCTACCTCAGGTCTACATTTGTTTCCTTTGAAACAGAAACGTACGTGCAGAAAAAAGGCATTTGTATCAGTTCCTGTGTTGCCCCTACCTTGTGTAATCTATTTTTATCATCTATTGCCCGTGCTTAAGCTTCTTCCGTTGACAATGGCCTAGTCCTGGGAATTTTTAGATGCTCGGATGAATACCTCGGAATTCTTAAAAGTACTAACAACCACATTGATGCTCCCCAGCACAGTGGAAAGTATCTTATCTGTTTTCAGACAACAAAGTAAAGGGCTTGCATTTACTCATGAACTGCCAGTCAACGACAGCTTGCAGTTTTTAGACATTAATGTCAAGGTTTTTGAAGGGTGGGTGTGTTGGATGTTTTCGCCCCGTCCAAAAATAAAAAGAACTGCTTTCATACGGATCAGCGCACTCTAAGAAAGTAAAATGGCCGATCGCTTCACTTTGTCTAGAGTCTGCATCACTTTAGTTTTCGAATCGAAAGGATGCGAATGGCTGGTTACCCGTGTTCTATTGTTTGCAGCGTAGCGGAGACCCTCCTGCAAAAATGAAAGAAAAGACGAAAAAATGCCATGCTAAGCCGGGATCAAGGCGACAGCAAGTGGTCCCCTATAGTCACCGAGTGGCGCACAATTTGAAGGTTGCCGTCTGGTATGACGTACTTGTCGTTTTCTCCGCGCTCAAAAAGCTCAGCGGATTATGCTCACAAATCAGGCAGAAGCAGAAAGCTCCGTGCGAAAAGAGACACGGCAAGCATTTCGGTTCTTGTGCCGTCGGAGTGGTGTACAAATTCCCACTGACATTTGGAGGGGTCTATATAGACCGTTTTACCGAGAGCAAGCAGGAGAGGAGGAAAATACTCTCTAACCAGATTCCTTGTGCCGGCCTATTGTTGCCAGTACCGAGTGGGCTGTGCATTCGCACGCTTCATGCATAGCAGAGCGGCTTTCACCTGGGTATATTCTCGTTTGAGGGACTTAAATAACTTTATTAGCACCCCTTTTAGTGGTAATGTCATCGGGACAACAATGCTTGATCGTGGACTGCACAAACAACTAAAGAAATCGCATATGATTGCCGAGAGCGTATGCGGAAAGCATGCAACGACAGTCCGAGTGCGGCTGCGATATGTTTCTGCTTCATCCCTTTCCAGTCCATCCGGATTTAATTTGCCAATGAACGTTTTGTGTAAGCCAGAGAGACTAGTACCAATGACGGACTCACGAATATCATTTCCATTTTATTTCTTCCGCTGTAGTAAACACGCACGCCGGGTAGGCCGTGCGTGCGTGCGGGCGCGGCCTCCCGCAAGCCGGCAGCGCCAACGGTACGGTGGATCACATATTTTTCTTCACTTAAACAATAAGCCGACAGAAAAAAAGAAAAAACCTTTCTTGTTGATCTCTGACCCATACCGTGTTGTTGATAATTGCAATACAAACTAGGTTCTCAACACAGTCAGCTGCCACTGGTGCGGCGCGCAGCTCATCGTCTGCACGCTGACTCCTCTGCTAAGGCGTCACCGAAATTTACATCTTTCTTTTACTGATACAATGGGATCGGCAGGAAGGCGATTCCGCGAGAGACCATTTACTCTAGCGCTGAGCAATTACAAACCACCTTGGGACTGTACACTGTAGTCGGATATGACTTCGATGAGAAACAATTTAGGCCTAGCGACGAGTAGGGAGCAGCGCTCGGCGAGAGTGCCGTCGTCCGCCGCACCTGCGGGCGGCGCCGCTTTCATAAGCCCTGCTGTATGTGCTGTGAATTTGTCGTCTTCGTTGATGGTGCAGCTGAGAGCGCAATGTTTTCGAAGTTTTGCTCAATAATACGTAGTGCAAACGATGCTGCTACGACGGGACGGGGATACAATGTTTTCTGCGCCGCCGGACGTACACCAAGGCTGCATAAAAACGTCGACGTATGCATAGACTACTACTTATACGTGGTGTTCTTGAACCGTTATTTAACTTGAGAGAGTATACATTGTTGAAGCAGGACAGCTCGATCGCATGCTTTTCGCGCTCGGTCGCCGGCGCACCACAGACACGCATGCATTCACCAAGCTCGATACGCGATAGCAGCTGTTAGCGGCGTAACCGCGGTGACCACTGCCCTGCGTCTTTAATGTGAAATGGAATCAGCGCAACATCAAATATAAATATGCACTGTCGAGAGGAAATACACGACATGAAATGGGTCGCACCTCTTCCTAAATCAATGCGGCGATGACTGGAAAGCATCTTTGTGGAAAGCATTCCGCTTTCGGTAGCTGTCCGTACGATTCGCTGTGTGTTTGTGTGCACAGTTTCCATTGAGATTATAAAATATAACTGAAAATAGATGTATTGTGAAAGATACAACAGATACATCGTCACAGTTAGCTCTGACGAGTTCGGCCTGGCGAAGAGGAGCGCATGCAGCCCTTCGCAGCCGCCCTGGCCGCTGCTGTTTCCAACAGCTGCCGTAATGCTTCAAACGGATGGTATACGGTTTGCTGGAGCGCTCAAACAAAGCGCAAAACAGCACTAAGGCGTCGGATAGATTTCATGAGCACCGCGAAACAGCACTTTTACGCTTCTGCATCTCAGCATCAACACGCACAGCACAGCCCAAAATGGCGTCAAGGGGAGCTGGAGCAGACGTTCCCTAATACGGGGCGCCACCATCAAACTAAGATGGCTGCGCCCAGGCATCGAAACTGAAATCGTCTATAGGCCAGACGGGTCGCGGAATTCACGACGGGGCACTGTAGCATAAGAAATTGTTAGAAAATAGAGGCGGGTCGAATTTGTCTGCCCATTGTAAGGAGTGCAATCGTGAGCCAATGCTTAACGGTATAAGGGTTCTGGACAGGAGTCGCGATCAGGTGGCACGTGAAATTCCTGAACCTTTTATGATCAAAAAGATGGGAAGCGCTTGTGTTAGCGACGCTTCTGTATCCCTCCGTAGAAATGAAGTTTCCTTTCTTGACAATTTTTTGTGACGTTATGTACTTTGCGACTTTTAAGCCCACAATTTTTTTAGCGGCCTTCTGTCATTTGGTTAGGCGGGTTGTTAATTTCTTCCTTCGTTTGACTCTGCCTTTACCACGAACGTTTTTGTTGTTATTGTTTTAGGCTTAACCGCTTCTGCTTCTTTTTTTTTTTTAATCTGCTTTCCCTACGATTGTCTTCAGTTGTGCGTTTTAGGTTTCTGGTATCATTTGCTTCCTTTTAGACTATGCTTTTGCCACGATCATCCTTTGTTATTGGGGTAAGTTTTTGTTTTTAGCGACTTCTTTTGATTTACTTTTTTTACACTGCTTTTGCTACGATTGTCTTTTTGTTTTATTTTTCATTTTTTAGAGTCCGGATTAGTTTTGCTTCTCACGTCTTACTCTACTGTTGTTACTAATGGTCTACACTACGTTTGCTTAGAGATGGACTGCCTTCCGTTTGAAGTTTTTTTTGTGTTTCTGTTAGTTTATCTGGGGGAGTTAGAAATATCTTGGCTGGTATCCTGATGTTGCCGCCTGGCTTCCATGTGCTGAGTTCGCAGCGACTTTTTGGCGATGAGTCTCATGCTTAAGCTATACGTATAAATATGCCACTTTTGCGTTTAATAAATTGTTGGTAGAGTGCGCATGTCGTGTCTTTTTCTTGCCTGTGTCCGTGTTGCACCGCCCTTCATTTTCATAATGCACCATCTCGCCCCCCAGGCGGTGACAGCGAAATGAGTGTCATTTCCGATTCACATAGCGTTTCTTGTGCATTGGGTGACTTCAGTGAAATTGTCATGTGATTTCTATTGGAGGCGCTCTGATTATCCTCTAGGAAGTCCCTTGAAGGAATTTTTATACTTTCCACTCACACTGGGCCACCTTTGTGAGCTCTATTCGAGTTGCATGAGCGTCTGTGTCATGCAACGTGAGCATAAACATCCGTCTGAAACGACTGGGTTCTGAAAAAGTGACAACTTCATTAAACAGTGTTACAATTGAAAATTTCTCCAAATTACAACAAATAACGATATACAAGGCAAAGGGAAACAGCAATCCACCAGTGCCCGACCTAATAAACATTATTTGCAGTACACAGTAGATTACTCCAGCTACTTAATCTGAATAACACGTGAGCTCTAAAGCATAAAATAAACCAAGCAGCTACAAGTCTGTTTATTTTCCTTGAACAAAAATTTACAGAACTACCTCTTTGCCAACTTTCGAAGTGGGATACAGTTTAAAAAAAATCATTCAATATTTCCTCAATTTTGAGAGCTTTTTGTTTGCTGGGGTTCTCCTGAATATGGTTTCCAAGTTTTTATGTGGGCTCCTTAATGATCTCTATATGAAGGGCTGCTTTGTTGAGCTCCTTTTTTCTAAGTTCAGAATGTCAGTAAAAAACTGAATCCATGTCAAATATGCTTGCAACCGCCGCCTCAAAGTAAAGGCAATTAAGGCACCATGACACAGCAAATTATATGCGTTTTATGTTCTGTCCAATCATAGAAACACAAATATTAAGGAGTACTACAATAAAAGTCTGCATATATAGGCCAAGACTACAGTTGTCCACAATTAAATTTTCATGAACCACAGAACAGCCTTCAATGCTGCAACAAGAACTGCAGGATGCCACAGTCTGCATGGGAGCCGATGCTTCATGCAAGACGTCGCATGCACTGACCATGTTAATGACTAACGCAGATTGAAATTCAGGCATGAAATTTAACTTATTGAGTAATGACATAACAAAAGCCATTGAATCACACAAACGTTTTGCACATTAAGATTACTCCTCGGTAGACTGAGTTTCACACTATCTATCCTCAGCGTCCCTATTTACCTTTTTTTATTATGTGCATCGGGCATTCTCTTTATAAGGTTCCTAATCTGTTCCTTACAGAGACATTCCAGGACGCATACTATAGATCAACAGACTAGCACTCCCATTGTAGACGCGAGATATTTTACTGTCTAATTAAACATTTTTTGGCAACATAGTGCAGGTTATAACTTGCATATTACTAAAATATAAAACACCAATGTAAAAACATATAACTTCATATATGACATAGGTGGTGGTAGAATTTAAGATAGTTGTAAGGTTTAGGGGACGTAGTTCATATTAAATCTGCTTAAAACTGCATGCATAAAGCCTGGATTTCTCTTTCATTTGTCCTCACTGCTTGCTGCAATGTTTTACTTTGCCTATGGCCTTATTTTTATTTTTCTCATTAAATTGTACTCACCCTCATATTGGCAATAATTTTGGCATTTCATTCAACAAGGTCTATAATATAAAAAGAATCAAAAGTTCTCAGTAGTCATTTGAATCTTATCACAGGATAGACTAACATTCTCTGTTGACCAAAACCCTTCACAATTGTCCACTTCAAGATTTCATTGCCATTTCTTCCTGTTCAAAAGCAAATTTTAGCTCATCTACTTGAAGAGGGGGAAATGAACTTGAGCTGAACATGTAATGCAAAAACAGACCCAACTATCTGACGCAAAATGAACAGAGCGCAAATTAATTATACAGGGCGCTAAAAGAACAGGACGAAACACAAACACACGGCCAAGGTTCTTGTGCGTATGTTTCTGTGTTTCGTTTGTTCATTTTGCGCCGAGTATCTACTCTTATCATGTATGCACTGGACCAACAGTCGATTCTTCTGAATCAACCATCTGGTTTGGTATAAAGGGGGAAGGGGGGGGCTCGAAAGAAGCGAAATGTATAATCAGGTCAGCATGAATTTGCTACTTGTAATGTGATGTCACGTCGAAGAAAAGCCGAACTGCATCTTTCTGAGCGATGTGGAACTATGTTTGTGGCAGCATGACTTCAATCAAATTTCATATACATTTTTGTCTACTTCTTTGCGCGAGGCGGCACATTGGGTTACTGTTCAAAGACATCCAACATGTGAAGCATGACAGCAAAATAAGGTACTAGCACGAAGCGGCAACACCAAAAGCTAGGTTGAAACAAACAACTGGGATTTCTGTGATTCCCTCGGAGCTTAATATATCACCATGCCAGCACAGATTCACTACTTACTTGAGGTGTGATGTCAAGTCGTCCAAGACGAACCCGGCAAGGTTTAAGACATGACACCATCCTTTTGCACCTCTCACCCTCACCGCCATATGTAAAGTTGTTTATGGCAATGCATATTGAAGCAAACATTTTTTCTAGTCTCATCTAATTCATTCCCCCCGACCGCACGTGCAGCCCCCCTTTGACAGACCTGAAACATGTCAACAAAACAAGATCATTTCGCTGAATGGGATCATCAAAAACAAGGTTCAAGCAAACAGCCCTGATTTTCTACGCTTCACCCAAACTTAAAAGAACAATTCTCTTGTGACTGTGCTCAAGCAAATTATCACAGAAGCAATGGCACTAGTTCATGAACCACTACAAGGGGAAAGGGCACGTCTTTTCTCTGAAGTTACCCACTGAGGTGAAGTAAATTTTTTCTCAGAACTCATCGTAACATTCGTGACTCTAATTCCATCCACTCGAATAAACTACAGGAAGTTCCTTGTTTTCAATACATATTTGGTGGTTTCTGACCATGAGCCTGCGTGGCAACATAAATGTTAGTAGTAAAACGTTTTTGTTTTTGTATTTACAGAAAAACGCATGCTCAAATTCTCTTAACGTGACTATACTGAGCATGACGCAGACATAATGATCAAAAGCATGCATAAGGAACACGCCTGCCCACACTGCTCAACTAGCCTATTTCAATTAGGCACGACTGCACCACAGTTATCAGCAGCATTGCAGTCAGGAACAGGTGCGGAAGCCAAAATCAGCAAAAAACAAAATTAACTGGAGCTACAGTGCAAGACATCCGTAAAATATACGCACGAACCCTCAATAAAAGAGCATACAGCTGCTCTGTTCCCCATAAAACGGCCAGAACGGCCGTAATGCATGCATGAAGGTAGTTGCTATGATGCAGACAAAATTGCTGATCTTTGCATTCATGAAATAATGTAGATCTGCTTTTGATAAGCCCCCATATTCACAAATATGATTCATACGTGTCGTGGAGGCGCTGTCTACCTACCTTATGGCTAATACGCAGCCATATACGCCTGCATATGTCCTCATTTTTACGAAGTTACCGCGTGCTCCTGTTCCGGGTTTTGAAAAATTAGGGCTATGCAACCATGGTCGCTGTGGTAGTGCGGTGATTGCGATGCTGATCTAACTAAGCAACGCTGATTGAGAAAAAGAAATGAAGACATCGTTTTGGCCAGCTGGTGAGCAAGATATTCTTTGTTCATTATGGTGCTGAATGTGTGCGGTGAATTTTACTTCTGTTGACAACAGTCACTGTTCCACAGACCCTTTCAGGCGTCTCTTACTGCAAAACGAGTAATCCGGCTAGTATGGGCACCAGCCCACTCCCAGCTTCAGGGAAATGAGGGAGCTCATAAGCTTGCCAGCGGTCTCACCTTCCGGGTAGGCTCTGATCCTCAGTACACTCTTACCAGGGACGGGCTAGTCTGCAATAAAGAGATTACAGAGCACTATCGACTAAACAGGTTAGAATGCCCACCGGCAGATAGGACACTAAATAACATCCAAGACAGCATTTGGAGGCGCTTAAAAACAAGAACTTTTCCGAACCCAGCTACTTTACGTCAGTGGTGCCCGGAGCAATTCTCAGATAGATGCAAACTATGTCAGGATAAGGCGGATCTGGTACATATGATATGGACGTGTCCAGAAATTAAAAATATAAATGAACAGACAAAAACGGAAGATTTTTGTTAGAATCTACGGTTGAGCTCACACCCTGAACTCAGCTAGGTGTAATCCGACTGGCCGAACACGCCGCCCGGGTTCAAGGGCTCCAGGCCGTCGTGTAGGCGGATAGGTTGACGCCTATTCTGTATTTGTTGGAAATTAAAGTTTTTACCACCACCAACGCTGTCAGTTAATTAACGCAGTGAGTTAACCTAGTAGCGAGTGTCGCGCACCCTTGCGAATGCGAAATTAGCGAGCGGGATATATGTCCACGCATCGTTGACTTATAGAGGTTTCCGTACTTTTCGCAAAGCCAGCAGTTGGCAGCAACATTTGCTTGGACTATGCGCGAACTTCATATTACGGCCTACTCTATAATGGGCGACTTGCGCATCCCGTGGTTGCCTACGGCAGCGCGCGGCTGAGGAAATACTACGTGATACTTGCATAAGGACTAAGCGTGCCGGTAGAGGCCGCCAGTGCTCACACTCACAGACGCTTCGGCGGCTCCGGCTCTGCCGAGCCCTGCTTTCAGGAGTACGGCAATGATGGCAAAACTTCGCGCAGGAGCTGCAGCTAAATCGCCATTTCGCATAACAGATAGGGTGCGGCTAGAAAAATGCGCGGCGATACCACGCGAAAACCCCCAAACATTTGCTATATTCGCTATGCAGAGGAATGAAATTTGAAGAGACTTTGAAGGCACGGCGCGCTGCTAGGCTTGAAACGGTATAATCTCTTTGAGCTTTTTTTTTCTCGTTGTCTGCTGAAAAGCTGGTTAATGGTGTGGGTTAATATGGTCTAGTACGCACTTTCTATGTTAGCTGAGACCCGAGCGCCCAGCACAATATTCTACCGTTGGTTTCGCTCGTCCGGAGCAGGACGCAATGAACGGAGTAAGCGCTCCTTTGCTGCCTTCGGCACGTTCACTGAAGTGAGATGCCGTTGAGAGCGTGGTATAACGTGAGTAGTTTTAACTCCAGCGCAAGCCGCAATCTTAGAAATGTGCTGTTATTGGCGCATTTATTTACGCCGCTTTAAGAAATTATGACGAAAGTTTCAGCCTGAAAAATACCAAGGGCGCTTTATTGTGGCACATCATACATTTAGAACTTTTCGGGTGACAGGCCTCTTATTTAACATCTTCCTTTTTGCGTTGCCCTCGATGAGAAATCCAGCAAAATTTGTTAGAAAGGGCCTCATAAACTGCTTAACTACAAGTCTGGCGAGTTCCATTCTATGTGCCCCTGTAGGGTTGACAGGGCACATGAACAACGGAATTTTAACAATGCAAGGAAGCACAACTTCGTCAAACTTCTTCAGAGACTGTGGCCCTTTCATCAGCACTTCAGCTGCTTTAGAGGCAGCTTCCTCCAAAAGGGAAACAAAGCCCACAAAGGCCACAAAAGCCAAAGTTGGGGTAGGAGTGCCCTTCTTTGTCAATTCCTCCAATCAGGGCAGTTGTAGTTGAAGCGGAAGTTTCGGCGCGTAGATTATCGATATATCCCATGCATTCAATGTTGCCTTGTACTGCCCTCACCAAAAAGCCAGTAATCAAGGCTAAAATTCGTGCTCTCAAGCTCTGTTGTTTCAGACCTGAAAATAAATTGTGGTTAGGTGTAAGAAATAGTTATTAATAGGCTTGATAACAGTCAGAAGAAACGGTGAACTGGTTAGTGATTTTGTTGAATAAGTGTATGCTACAGTGACCTTGGCATTGAGTGCAGGTCAACATGTAGTTAAATAAAAAGCTACTTGAGAGATGTTCAGAAAATGCCTAATAGCACATTGTGCACTCTTGGAATTTTGATCAAAACATATATGCTTCACTGTTATTCTCTTTTCAGTTCAGTTCAGTTCAGTCGTTCAGTCGTGTCCGCCTCTTCGTGACCCTATGGACCATTTCACGCCACGCTTTCCGGTCTCTCACTATCGTCCTAACATCACATAACTTCATCTGCAGTGCCTCGAGGATGCCATCTAACCATCGCGTTCGCTGCCTACCCCTTCTCCGGCGACCGTCAACCTTTCCCAACATCAAATCTTTCTCCAGCGACTCCTCTCTTCTCATCAGATGACCAAAGTAGCTGAGTTTTAACTTTAGAATTTGACCCTCCAATGAGCAGTCAGGGTTTATGGTCGACAATATCGACTGATTTGATCTTCTGGCAGTCCAAGGAACTCTCAAGAGTCTTCGCCAGCACCACAATTCAAACGCGTCAATTCTTCGGCGGTCAGCCTTTTTCACAGTCCAACTCTCGCATCCATACATCACAACTGGAAAGACCATAGCACGAGTTATACGGATCTTGGTTGGCAGACTAATGTCTCTGCTCTTTACTAGGCGGTCAAGGCTAACCATTGCTCTCTTTCTCAGAAGCAGGCGTCTCCTAATTTCATGGCTGCAGTCTCCTTCTGAGGTAATCTTGGAGCCCAAGAAGAGAAAATATGTCACAGCTTCCACTTCTTGTCCATTGATGCTCCAGGACTTTATAGGGCAAGACGCCATGATCTTTGTCTTTTTGATGTTCAGTTTAAGCCCAAACTTCTCACTCTCTTCTTGTACGCGCATCAGAAGTCTCTTGAGTTCCACTTCACTTTCTGCCATTAAAGTGGTATCATCCGCATATCTAAGGTTGTTGATACGTTTTCCAGCAATCTTCACTCCATATGAAGACTCGTCCAGACCGGCCTTCCTCATGATGCAATAGGCAGGGCGACAGTATGCAGCCTTGCCTCACTTTTTTCTCAATCGGAAACCAATCGGTAAGACCATGCCCAGTTCTGACTGTGGTCTCTTGTCCTTCATACAGGTTCCTCAGGAGACAGATGAGGTGAATTGGAACTCCCACCTCTTGGAGAGCTTGCCACAATCTGCTGTGATCTACGCAGTCAAACGCTTTCGCATAATCAATAAAGCAGAAGTAGATGGGTTTCTGGAACTCTCTTGCTTTTTCCATGATCCAGCGGAGGTTGGCAATTTGGTCTCTAGTTCCTCTGCCCTTGCGAAACCCAGCTTGCACGTCCGGAAGCTCCCGATCCACATACTGCTGCAGCCTACCTTGGAGGATTTTCAACATCACCTTGCTAGCATGCGAAATAAGTGCGATCGTGCGGTAGTTGGAACAATCTTTGGCACTGCCTTTCTTTGGAATGGGGATGTAAACTGACCTCCTCCAATCCTGTGGCCACTGCAGAGTTGTCCAAATCTTCTGACATAATGTATGCAGAATGCTAACAGCGTCATGGTTGAGGTTTTGAAGCAACTCAGCTGGAATGCCATCACTTCCGCTGGCTTTCTTCTTAGCAAGACTGTCTAAGGCCCATTCAACTTCACTCTTCAGGATGCCCGGCTCGAGATCAGTAATCACAACCGTCTTATGTTGGGTTTGCACATTCGGGTCCTTCTTGTACAGTTCTTCTGTGTATTCCTGCCACCTCTTCTTTATCTCTGAGGCTTCAGTGCGGTCCTTGCTTCGTTTGTCCTTTATCACACCCAGCTTAGCACAGAAGCTTCCTTTGATATTTTTTATTGTCTTGTACAGAGCTCTTGTGTTCCTTAATTGGCTGTTGTCCTCAAATGCTTGGCACTGTATGTTCAGGAAGGCATTCTTATCTCTCCTTGCTATTTTCTGAAAATCCGCATTGAGAACCTTGTATCTTTCTCTTTCCCCCATAACTTTGCCATCCTCCTTTCCTCAGCTATTTGCAAAGCCTCTTCTGATAACCAGTTTGCTTTCTTGCATTTCTTTTGCTTTGAAACTACCTTATAGCAACTTCTTGTATTATATCACGAACATCAGTCCACATCTCTTTGGGCTCTCTGTCTTCTAGATCTAATTCTTGAAATCGATTGCTCACTTCCTCAGCATATTCTAATGGAATTTGATCCAGATCATACCTGAAAGTCCTTCTAGTTTTCTGAGTTTTCCTCAATCGAAGCTTAATTTTGGCAACAAGAAGCTGATGATCGGTGCAACAATCGGCCCCAGGCCTTGTTTTTACTGCTTGTATAGCGCTTCTCCATCTCCGCCGGCAAAGAATATAATCGATCTGATTCCTGTACAGAGCGTCCGGTGAAGTCCATGTGTACAGGCGCCTCTTGTGCTGTAGAAAACGAGTATTCGCTATGGTCAGGTTGTTTTCTTGACAAAACTCTACTAGCCTCTGTCCAGCTTCATTTGACTCGCCAAGACCGAACTTGCCTACAATTCCGGTTATTTCTTTTACAAACATGCAAATCGTTACAAGTAAATTCTTAGCTACGTTTTCAGCGATTCCTCCACAATGTATTGAGGCCAAATGCATACTTGGGTACCATTCCAATGCAGACAGGTAGGGAAGCACAAGCTTTCTAACGTCCTTTCCTGCAGTGGCCTTGCTCAATGTTTGAGCAGGCCGATGTGATGCTTCACCTATCTTTCCCACCACACTTGCGATATTGCCACTGGCAAACGAATGAATGATGCCAGTAATGAAAATCTTCTGCAGCTCCGACAGCGCTGTGTAGGCATCCGTTTGGTCATTGCTGCCATTTAGCTGCCTAATAACAGAAAACAGGGACTCTACGTCATCAATGGAAAACTTCCCTGTCAGCACAAAGTGAAATCCTGCATTAAGCAGGTGTTTGGTGCACATAACGGTGGATGCTGTTGTTACGGTTAGTGCCTCGCAAGTTTCTGCAGTGAGAAATTCCAGCTTGTGATGATACCTTCCTTCCATGAGGCAAAATAATCTAGACATTCTGCCTCTAGTCATAGAATCCTAAAAGTAAAATAAAAAAAACAATGAATTCATGATGCAAGAAAACGGCACCGAGCTATTGTTTTTTGCAGTATGAAAAAAAAATTAAAAAAGTGTTTTAAAATGAAAACAGGTGTATTAGCTTTCGCATGCACTTTATATGTGGATGCTTTCTTCAAGTATACCAGCATATTTGCAAATTGAGACTTTTGAAAGATAACTGCATTTAGATATTTCAACCGTGGTGCATATACCTTTCATCACTTGCACTGTAAAAGGGAATCCTCCAAGCATCCCTGCTGGCAGTGTAAAATGTGGTGCTCTTGATGTTGTGCACTGAAAACCATTTGCAGACTATCTCCATGAATTCTACTGTGGGCAATCAACCCTCGAACGCAGGAGCACGAATGCGATGTACGTGCTGCTGCAGAAATCTCAGGACTGAAGTGACCTTTAAAAAAAAAAGGAAACAGTAATGAGCATCTCAGCTGACTTCTGCAGGTTGGATAAGCTGAAGGTTGGATAAGCTAAAACTGGAAATATTAAAGCGATTCAAACAGCTTATAGCTTTTAAGCAGTGGTATATCCGCCTAGTAAAGAGCAGAAACATTAGTCTGCCAACCAAGATCCGTATAACTCATGCTTTGGTATTTCCAGTTGTGATGCATGGATGCGGGAGTTGGACTGTGAAGAAGGCTGACCGTCGAAAAATTGACGCGTTTGAATTATGGTGCTGGCGGAGACTCTTGAGAGTTCCTTGGACTGCCAGAAGATCAAATCAGTTGATACCCAGACGGAAAAAACTACAGAACATTTTCTGATGTTACGACAAAATTTCTGTGCGGTTTTTGACGGGAAATCTTTTGTGACAACAGAAAGTTCTGTCGTAACGTCACAAATTTCTGTAGTTACAATAGGAAAGTGCTACAGAACTACAGACAACAGAAATATACTACTGAAAAACTACAGAAAAGTACTACAGAACTACAGAAAAATCTGACGGTTACGACAGAACAACAGGATATTTTGTCGTATTTTTGACACAGTTCTGTAGTTTTTTTCGACTGGGTATTGTCGGCCATAAACCCTGACTGCTCATTGGAGGAACAAATTCTAGAGGTAAAGCTCAGCTACTTTGCTCATCTGATGAGAAAAGAGGAGTCGCTGGAGAAATATTTGATGTTGGGAAAGGTTGAGGGTCGCCGGAGAAGGGGTAGGCAGCGAACGCGTTGGTTAGATGGCATCCTCGAGGCACTGCAGATGAAGTTATGTGATGTTAGGAAGATAGTGAGAGACCGGAAAGCGTGGCGTGACATGGTCCATAGGGTCACGAAGAGTCGGACACGACTGAACTGAACAGACTGTGACTGCCATTTATATTTACACTGGTATATACAATGTTCACACGAGAAAACTAATCAATGCATATTTTACCTGCGGCGCGAAAAAATCAATAGCTCTACTGACATTCATTTTCTCGAAGTTACATGGCCAGAGGTGCTTCTTTGTAAGGCCCCGCACCATTTCAAAAGCGCCCTGCCGCTCTTGCACCTTGTGAAGCAGCCTGCGAGAAAGTAAAGTGTTAGCATAATACTACAATATTTACATACCAAAAAAGCATTGTTTGTTACCCTAAGTAATCTGGCAGGATCAGCGTCTGTTTGTTTCGGAAAATTCTCTTTTCTTCCAGAAACTGCGACCTCATATTTTTCAGGATATTTCAGTAGTCAAATGACAACTAGAGCTGCCTCTTTTCATCTAGAGGATGCCTAGAGAAACGTTCCGTAATGACGATTATGTCACCTTTAAGCAACATTACAAATCCCATACACAACCACCAGAATGCAAATATGACAGCAAACTTTGCACAAATATTCACAGCAACACATGCATTACATAAGACAACAGTGAATGACTACTCACGTTATGACCGGCTTGATAGGACTACCTGACAAGCTAGAAAAAAAATTGACAAGCTAGAAAAAGTTGTCTTCTAGTTAGGGCCTTCGTAAAATAATACCCAACCGGCATTCTGCAAAAGACAGAATATATTAGTTGCAAATTTGATAGACATCATGAATTCCATACCCTTTAGCACAGCTAAAAGCTCAACATACCTATAATGAGTGGATAGACCAACGAAAACAAAACATAGTAGGGGGGGTTGCCAATTCATCTTCTAGGTTGCAATCAACTTAAGCACCTCCCAAGTTGACCAGACCATAGACGACATCTGATTGCTTTTAGTATACAATACCCTGTTTAATAGGCATCTCGTCCATGATAAGGGAACCCCATTGTGCTGCAGAGAGTAATGTAAGAACATACATAAATGATTCCTTGATATTGTCACGTAGTGGTGACAGGGCCGTTGACACCAAAAGAAGACACAGGCTTGAGGTACTGAAATGAATTCTTTATTGGGCTGACTTACGCCCGCAAAAGAACTAAGCAACTCGACGGCGGCGATATCAACAAACGTGCTCGTCGATCGTCGAACAAAGAATGCCCGTCACACTCGTCAACGCTCAATTTAAAAGCTGCTCAGAACAATCTAGATAATGTCGCAAAGAGCTACTATCACAACATGGAACATTGTACAAACATACGCAAGTGGTCGGAATCTTCGAGACAGATCTCCGCGCATCGTTCGCGACAAAGAAAATGATAGCGCTTCGTATCGCGACCACTAGCATGAACAAACACGGGATAGAGCATTGATACGTGTGCCAGAATCGCAATGATAATGCCGCATGCTGGCGGCTGTTAAAAAATAACAAATACAGTTTTGAAGGTTAAAAACATCGTCTCGATGTTCCAAAATAAACAAAATAACTTAAATAGAAGCATTACAAAGTTTAAACACAACGGATTCTTTAAAGCGCGTAATAAGGCTTCAGACGAGTAACACGATTTCTGGGCGCGCGCGTCGCCGTTGTGATGCTGTCGTACCGTCAGGAATGATTTCATAGTCTAGTTGTCCGATGCGGCGAAGGATTTTGCATGGTCCAAAGTATCGACGCAGCAGCTTTTTACTTAGTCCTTGGCGGCGAATTGGAGAAGTCTCCCGCCGTCGTAAGTCGTAACGTCGGCTGTCGGTGCGCTGTTGGTATTTAATACGCAGCTGTGCGAGTCGTCGGGCTTCCTCTGCACGCTGCAGGTAGGCGGCGACGTCAAGGTTGTTCTCGTTGGTTACGTGCGGCTGCACTGCGCCGAGCGTCGTCATGGGCTCCCTGCCGTACACAAGCTTGAACGGGGTCGCTCTGGTTGTCTCCTGGACTGTCATGTTGCACGCGAAGATCACATACAGCAAGATGGCGTCCCAGGTCTTGTGTTCAGAATCGACGTACATAGCGATCATGTCCGCGATCGTTTTGTTCAAGCGCTCCGTAAGGCCATTGGATGGCTTGCGTGCAACTCTGCCGCAAACGCCGTTCCCCTGTCCGTGATGAGCAAAGCTTCTGGGGCGCCGTGCTGCAAGATAATTTGTTCGACAAAAAATTTGGCAAATTCTGCCGGGGTACCATTGGGCAGTGCTTTTGCTACGGCATAACGGGTAAGGTAGTCAGTGGCCACGATGATCCACTTGTTACCCATTGACGGAGATTGAAAGGGGCCGAGCAAATACATCCCAATTTGTTGAAAGGGCAAATCTGGGGGCGGAATCGGGTTTTGTACTCCTGGTACTCTGATAGGCGGCGTCTTGCGTCGTTGGCACTTTTGGCACTCGCGGCATGTCTTCACGTAGTGGGCAACTTCGGCAGGCAGTCGCGGCCAGTAGTACTTCTCCTGGATTCGACGCAACGTGCAGCGAATCCGAGATGGCCTGCTGTGGGCTCATCGTGCAACGCCTGCAAAATTTCCTGCCGGAGGTTTTTAGGTGATACAAAAAGCTGCGCAGTCTTGTTGGGTGCGAAGTTCTTCCTCACAAGGAGGCCATTGCTTAACGCGAACGATGATAAATGTCGCCTAAACACACCAGGAGGGGAAGCGGTCTTTCCTTCCAAGTAATCGGCTGGCGCTTTCAGCTTAAGGTCTGATCACTGTTGTTCTGCGAAACTGCTGGCGCTTACCGGTCCCAAAAAGGCGTCGTCGCCATCGTCCTTCGGGGGAGCGTCGACGGGAGCGCGTGATAAGCAGTCTGCGTCGGAATGCTTCCGGCCCGACTTATAGACTGCAGTCAAGTCAAATTGTTGAAGTCGTAAGCTCCAGCTGGCAAGGCGCCCGGAGGGTGCTTTCAAATTAGCCAGCCAGCAAAGCGCGTGATGGTCGCTTACCAACTTGAATAGTCCACCGTATAGGTATGGACGAAACTTAGAAGTGGCCCAGATGATCGCGAGGTACTCCATTTTGGTCGTCGAGTAATTGACTTCAACTTTTTTTAGGGACCTGCTAGCGTAGGCGATTATTTTATCCTGTCTGGCACTCTTCTGGACGAGAACGGCTCCTAGGCCCACACTGCTCGCGTCGGTATGAACTTCGGTCTCGGCGTTTTCATCAAAGTGGCAAAGTACAGGAGGGCATTGTAGGCGGCGCTTGAGCTCGCCAAAGGCTTTTCATTGCGGCGCTTCGCATTTAAAAAATACGTCAGCCTTTGTAAGCTGCGTCAACGGCTCGGCGATGCGCGAAACGTTTCTGAGAAATCGTCGATAATAAGCACACAGCCCAAGGAATCGGCGCACAGCTTTCGTGTCGACAGGCGGTGGGAATAGTGTGATTGCAGGTGTTTTCTCCGGGTCTGGGCGAACACCATCCTTACTAACGATGTGACCTAGGAACCGCAATTCTTCGCAGGCGAAGTGGCACTTCTCTGCTTTTAGCGTTAGTCCCGTTGACTTAGTGGCTTCCAGCACGGTCTGCAGGTCGTTTTAGATGGTCTTCAAAGTTTGACGAGAATACAATAACGTCGTCCAAATATACCAAACAAATTTGCCACTTCAAGCCTGGCAGGACTGTGTCCATTACTCGTTGAAACGTAGCTGGTGCAGAGTAGAGGCCAAATGGCATCACCTTGAACTCAAAAAAGGCCGTCCGGTGCGGTCTCCTCGCGATCTCTTTTGTCGACCTCAATTTGCCAATATCCGCTCTTCAAGTCCATCGATGAGAAGTAGCTTGCATTGCAGAGCCGGTCGAGAGTGTCATCGATGCGGGGAATCGGGTAGACATCCTTCTTAGTTGTGCTATTCAAGCGGTGGTAATCAACGCAGAAGCGAGGTGTGCCCTCTTTCGTCTTCACCGAAACGATTGTTACCGCCCAGTGGCTGTTCGATGGCTGGATTACACAAGTGGTCGGAATTTTCGAGACAGATCTCAGCGCATCGTTTGCGACAAAGAAATTATAAAGCGTTGTATCGCGACAACGAGCTTGAACAAACACGGGATACAGAATTGATACGCGTGCCTGAATCCCAGTGATAAGGCCGCATGCTGGCGGCTGTTAAAAAACAACAAATACAGTTTTGAAGGTTTCGCGGCAATATGCAACAAAGTACTTTACCTGTACTGAGGGCAGTTTTGCTTCGACATGGAGCCACTGCTTTATCAGTGAAGAGACTACCTCTCCAGTGCAAGCACCGATATACCTTTTCAGTGTCTACCTGCAAGAAAATTTCAGCACGCCAGGCTCTCTCAGCAGCTGGTAACAGGATGGAGATTTGGCATACCACAGTACACTCTAGCGTATAATTTCTTCCTGCCAGCGGCGCTTTGACAAGCCCAAAAAAGCTAGCTGCTCTTGAATGAAAAGGGCTCTTGCATCATTTTGCTTCACTTTTTCCTGAAAGAGCCTAAGATTGTTAAAGGCAAACTTTCAATAAATAGTAATTTTGATTTATAATCAAATAACAGATACCATACCCGAAGAACCGTGAAGTTCGTTTTCTTCATTACTCCCTCAGTTTTTCTCTTTTCATATCTGAGCAATGAGAGCTCCTCTCGAAGCTTTGCATTTTTCTCCACAAGCCGTCTGCATTTACTGGAGAGTGTTGCCACCTGCCTGCTCAATTTTTCAACTCCTGAAACCGAGAGCCTCGTTTGTGTTCCCTTAGCTGCCTGCTTTGATGACAATAGGACGCTTCTCGGTGCTTCTTTCGGAGCTAAATGAGAGGTGGGAAGCTAAAATTGGCCAAAGCAAACTTCTTGGATTGGGTCTACCAAAGAAATTTCCGAAGGCTCCATTAGAGCTCCTGGCAGAGGTTGTTCTGCAAATTCGGAACTCTCAGATTTCTGAACAGTTACAGGCCCACTGTTTCCATCATCACTGGTTAGTTCTTCTGCCGCAGCTGTGTCAAGCATCCACTCACTTTGCTGAAATGCAGCAAACAAAGGAGTTTTATTACGAAGCTGCAACAGACAGCTATACAGTTAAACATAGTTTATGCTGTTTTTACAGCTAAAGTGATACAAAACGTGCGGCAAAATATTTATATTTACCTGGGTTTTTATCGCTAGCCCAGGGGACTTGCTCACAGAAGGAGCTAATGGAGGCAATTTCCGTTTCAGGGGGCGTTGTGTCTGTTTTTGTAACGGCTCCAAGTATGTAGGGAATACCGAAAAAACCATTGGGACGGCATCAGGTTTTAAAATCCGCAGCTTCACTCTTTCCCGATAATTTTCTGGTCTGAAGTAAAGGCTGCAGACCTTACTTTGTCACTTGGCACCCAGGGCTGTTTCCCTGGCCCCGAGAAAAAAAAAAGAGGAACATCGTGGAAATAGGTATACATTACTTAATTCGGGTATGTTCTCAGTACAACTCAATGCAACGCAAACTCGACTACTGGAGCACATGAGCCACCACCTACAGTAGGTCGTGGCATGAGCGTCCGGAAGCTAGATCGCAGCTCGGCGGGCGCCGTCGCTTAAAATGCAAATTAAAAGCGTGTTTCAAAGCTAGGTGCAGCTTTGTGGCTTACCTTCGCCTTGCCGAGAGATGTTTCTCAGCCACTGGTTGCGAATATCAGTGACGGGGAACTCATGAAATGAAATTCCACTTGATGTCCGGCCACTTGACCTGCACAGCGGCACGCAACTGTATACCATCGCGCATGAAAACGCCGCAAACGCGACAGCTTGCCTCCACGGGGCTGATAATGACTCAAAAAAGGTCTTGGAACCAAAATATGGCCAAGCAGAGCGACCACCAGGCACTAATCGACACACACGTGCGTTGCCGTCTTGACGTGCTCTCGCTGAAACACATGCGGCCGGCCACAGCGTGGGGGTCAGCACTATGTGCAGGTTGTCCATTATAGAGTAGGTCGTGCTTCATAACTGCTCCGCAAAAACTGTCGGTATCGGCGCCTGCTTGAAGAAGCGTAGAACTCGTATAAAATACAAGTATGAGCGTGATAATTAAGCTTTAGTACAGGTGCATTTAGACCTACATTCAGCTTAGCCCAAACCGAACTCCATTGCAAAAAGAAAAGAAACAAGAACTGGGTCGATCGACTGAACATGACCGTCATTTGTTTAGTTGCCGGTGAGGCTGTCTGATTCATGCAGCCTAACACCATTTCTCTGCGGTTTGACGCTCTCGGATCCTCTTAAGGGTCAACTCCATGAGCCCTCGCAGCGCGCGTCCTGCGCGCTTGGATGCGCACGCCCCGACCAGAAGAAGTCTGCGCATGCGCGACGCATCGCCCACCGCCGAGCGCTTTCACCACGGTCGGATCCGACCGTGCCAATATTCGGCGCACGCGCTTCTCGCAGCGGCGCGCGTCCTATTTCTTTCAGTTCAGTTCAGTTTATTACCTTAGGACCCCCGTGGGGGTATTACATAAGGGGTGGATTATACAAAAAAAAATAAGTACAATGGTTGCCATGTGGGTTCAACATACAATATGATCTGTTAGTGCTTTGGAAAAGTTGGATGGGCAGGTGATAGCGGCGATGCTGTGGGAAAGGCCGTTCCAATCTAATGCTGCTCGGGGGAAGAAAGAGGCAGCGAACGTGGTCGTATGGGTCCGAGACCGGGCAACTTGAAGAATGTGACCAGTGCGATGCGATATGCGAGCTGGTGATGTGATATAGCCTGCGTAACCGTGGGTGCTGTAAAAGAACTTATGAAACAGGTTTAGGCTGGCAATGCGGCGACGAATAACAAGGGTTGATAAGGCGGATTCTGCTTTTAAAGACGACACGCTGACTTGGTATGAATAGGTATTGTGGATGAATCTAGTGGCACGGTTCTGGACGGATTCGAGGGAATTTATGAGGTATATTTGATGTGGATTCCATATGGGGGATGCATATTCTAGTTTCGGTCTGATTAGCGATTGGTAAGCCAGGAGTTTAACTTGTTGGGGAGCGTGACGTAAGTGGCGTTTCAAAAAGCCTAGTGTTTTATTCGCGGATGATATTACATTAGAAATATGTGTGCGCCAAGATAAATCATGAGATAGCGTGACTGCTAAGTACTTGAATGAGTTAACTGCTTCTATTGGGATTTGAGCTATATTGTACGAAAAAATAAATGGTTTAGTGCGACGGGTGAAGGATACAATCTTGCATTTCTGAGGGTTAAGTGTCATCATCGACAGGTCGCTCCATTTCTGAACGTTAGTTAGGTCAGTCTGGAGGGCTTCTTGGTGGGAAGAGTTATTAATAGTACGATAAATGACGCAATCATCTGCGAACATACGAATGTGACATGATACGTGAAGGGGCAAGTCATTAATGTATATTAAGAATAATAACGGTCCGAGCACTGATCCTTGGGGGACGCCTGAGGTTACTGGAATGTAATCAGAAAATTCGTTATTAACTATGACTAATTGGGTTCGATTTGTTAAAAATTCCTTAATCCAGTTTAGAATGCTAGGGTGAATATTTAGGTAAGAGAGCTTAAGTAGTATTCTCTGGTGTGGTACTTTGTCAAAGGCTTTTACGTAATCTAAAAAAATAGCATCAATCTGTTGGTTGCAGTCAAGGTTGGCATGTAAGTCATGAACAAATGTAGCCAGTTGTGTCTCACAGGAAAGGTTTTTACGGAAGCCATGTTGTGATGAATGAAAGAAATTGTTGGAATCGAGAAAGTTCATGACTTGAGAATAAATTACATGCTCCATGATTTTACAAGGAATGCTTGTTAGGGAAATGGGTCGATAATTTAAGGGCGAGTTTTTGCTACCGGACTTGAAGAATGGGACGACCTTTCCCACTTTCCAGTCATGCGGTATGTTACCTGAAGAGAGAGACTGAGAGTACAATAGTGATAAGTAGGCCGCGGAAATGTGCTTAGTATTTTTCAGAAATTTCAAGTTAATTTCATCGATCCCGGCTGATGACGTTAGCTTGATGTTTTCGATACGAGATGATATACCATCTGCGAAGAAAGAAACTGGATCCATGGTTGACGCTGTGAAGGAACTTATGAAGGCGTTAGCAGGTAAATCACACTCTTTCGCAAAAACAGTTGAAAAGGCTCTATTGAAAATGTCAGCACATTCACAATCGCTGATGGTTTGACCCATATCGTTAGTAAGAATAATTGTACGTGTATCCTTCGGGTTTACTACGTGCCAGAATTTTTTAGGGTTCTGTATTAGCATTTTTGGCAAGTCAGAGTGGAAAAAGGTGTGTTTTGCGTTGCGGATAGCAGCAAGGTAATCAGCTTCGGCAGTGTAGTACTTTTCCCATGATGCTTGGCTTGGGTTTCGCTTTGCTGCCCGATAGTGACGCTTTTTCTTGTTTTCCAGGCGTTTCAGGGCCGTAGTAAACCACGGTTTTTGCTGGTTAGCACGGAAACTAGCTACCGGAATGTACTTGTTTGTTAGTTTGTGAACTTTGTCCCTGAAAATCGTCCAATTTTCGTTAAGAGACTTTGTGTGGAAATCGGTTTCATAAGTTGTAAAAAAAGCAGTTAGTTCTTCATTTATTGCTTGAAAATCACCTCTTTCATAAAGACGAATTGTTTTCCTGGAAACTTGACGAAGCATGGGTGTAAAACTGAAGGTAGCATGAATGACTTTATGATCACTTATTTCCCTTAGGTATGTAATACTTGTTGCGCTATCAGGGCTGTTGGTTAATATCAGATCTAGAGTGTTGGCGGAATTCTGCGCAATGCGCGTTTGCTCTAATATTAGCTGGGTAAGGTTGAAGTTAAGACAGACCTCGACAAAATTTTTTGCTTCTGAAGAATTTGTCATGGAGGTGTAAATACGCCAGTCAATGGTGGGAAAATTGAAATCACCAAAAAGAACAATATCTGCGTTAGGATACGATGATGTCAGTTCACTCAGCACATTGTTTAGTTTGTAGGAAAAGTCCGGATCATTTTGCGGTGGCCTGTAACAGACTCCTACCAGCACAGTTCGGGGGGCAGCGTGGCAGAGCAGCCATAGCAGCTCTAAGTTAGAATTTACATTGATTAAGGATGCTGAAAACTGCTGATGTACGGCTATGAGCACGCCACCGCCACGGGCTATTTCCCGGTCTTTGCGGTAAACTTTAAAGTTGGGCAGCGCAGCTAAAATTTCGGTATCACTGATATTGTCTGTTAACCACGTTTCTGTAAGAATGAGAAGGGTGCTGTTGGTTGATAAGATAAGACTAGATACGATTTCCCGTTTCGGTAAAAAGCTTCGTATGTTAGTAAATACTGCAGATAAGGTAAGATTAGTTCGGGGGGTGTGCTGTCGGGGAGTTGCTTTAGAGCGAGCAGAGTGTGATTGCTATGGCACTTCTTTTACCGTTTCCGTCAAGTCGTCGAATATATACTGCTTGGGGCCTATGTACAGTGTTTTAAAGCGCAGTGCGTACTTATCAGATGTTTCTTTCGCAAAACGTAGTAAATGTTTGCGTGCCTTACGGAGAGAATGTGAAAAGTCTTCTCCTATGCTGTAGTCGGTGTCTTTTAGTTTCCGGGCGTTTTTTAGGATGGATTCTTTTGTCTTATGGAAAGTGAATTTAACGATAATGGGTCGACATCATTCACTTGAGTGACGGCCAAGACGATGTGCTCTTTCTATTTCTTTTGGGTCTATGGTGATGTCCAAATTTTCACTGCAAAGGCGGGTGACCAGTTCTTCAGACTCAGAGGACCTTTCCTTTGAGCTAGTATCAGGTAAGCCATAAAATAGCAGGTTGTTACGGCGCGACCGGTTTTCGGCATCGTCTACTCTGGATTCGAGGTTACTGATTTGGCTCGCCGACGTGGCGGCATCAGTCTTAATGGATTCAACTTCTGTTTTAAGTGATGCGAGGTCCTGATAGTGGGTTTCTAATTCGGTAATGCGCTTACTTAATTCGGTGATCGATTTGTCTGTCGCTACTAACCTGCTGCTGAGGTCTTTTACTTCGCTGATTAACGTGCTTTGGCCCGATGTTAGTTTCTGTAGTTCTGCAAGTATGGCGGCAGTGTCAGGACCAGGGTTAGTTTCTATGTCACCGGATTGCATAAGCAACGAATGGACAACAGCAAAGCATTCAACGACAATACAAGTACAACACTGCGGGCTCGGCAGCTGAATTAAGAAGTAGTTGCTCGATTTCTTTGCAAAAAGAGAGTATGATTTTCTAACCTGCATGGCGAAGACAAGAGGGTTACTCGTCCGCGCAGTGGCACAGCTGCCGAGCCCACAAGGCGCCGCGGTCCACGGGCGATCTTTTATAGGTGGCGAAAAACATGATGTCTGCGGCGATTGTATTTCCCACGACGAACGGATGGTCCCAGAGCCAGGTGGTGGCGAAATCCAAGTAAACGTGACGTCAGCCGCTGTTACGGAATTGGTATCAGCTTCATGACTGCCGTAGTGATGACGATAACGTGGCCGCACGTCAACGCAGGCAGCAGCCAGAACAGGCAACAGCACATGTGTGAACACAGGAAGGAGCACCTGCATGGCGAAGACAAGAGGGTTACTCGTCCGCGCAGTGGCACAGCTGCCGAGCCCACCCGTGGAAGCATCGTGGAAGCCGAGCCGTGGAAGCATCGACCAATCAGCGAGCGGTCTGCGTCTTCCGGAGGTGGTCTGGCGGGCCTTCGAAGCATGTTTTGCGCAAAATGGCGGATCTCCGTCTCAGTGGAAGCGCGTCCTCCTGCACTGGCAGCCAAATAAATTATGTCAACGAGCTGCTCATTGCTGCCATCTAGAGGACGGCGGCTCTATGGATAGCGGTGGCCGCGGTACTGTGCCGGGGTTCCCGCGCGAAGGTAAAATGCTGAACCTGTTCGTTCGTCATTAATGCGTGTATGTTCGTTGTTCATGTCGTGTATATCAAACATTCATGTGCAGGTTCTTGTGTTTACATCACAGAGGCTAAAAATGATCCAGAAGCGATGGAAGAGCCTCCGCGACAAGTTCCACCGCTTATGCAGCGCGCGACCGGGCGCGTACCGCGCCATGGGCTTGGAGTTGTGTACCGCTTTTTTTTTGCGAGATGGGGCGTGGCGCTAACTACGCAGGCGTGCACGGCACCCGCCGCATAGGACACAGAGATATCTATAGAGCCGGGCCTTTAGACTTGCATCGAGCCGTTTTTTCTTTTTTTTTTGTTGTGCCTCCTGGCTACGTACAAAATGTATGTGACGTCTGAAATCCAACCAACGCTGCACATAAGGCTGGTTGTTAAAATGCCTAGCGTGCCTAATGTTCCCTTTATATCGAACTAGTTCACTTCACAAGTTTTCTATTTTCGATACTGTCAGGCCCATGCTTCTTTCGTTTTTAATTATATTAAGTTCGCGATGACTCATTTTGGGGAAGGCCCCATTAGTTTTTCTCTCTCATTTTGTTTTGTTAGGGCAACAAAATGGAAAACGGTTAATAGGTTGTGGGCAAAAATATGTGGTAAGTACGTCAGAAGGACTGTAAAACATTTTTACTGGTATATCCTGTGGATACGGTAACTATGCTTTGAGGCTGTACTAAAGGCAAATTACGCAGACGTGGTACACTGTTGCCTTTCGGTATGGGCTGCAGATCGAAGCAGTATTGGTAAATCTGACAATTATCACAGTATTGTCTTTTGTTACATCAACCAAGGCATGGCTTGTTTCCCATCATTTGCATAATTGTTAAAACAATGCAAATTCAATTGAACAGGTTCGTGGGCTAAAAAAGCACAGATCGTCATGTCCCCATGCGAATATGCACCGTAATTATGAGATGGGACCATCTTCGCCCAATTGTTACTCGCAGTAAAAACAATAGGTCGTTAACCTATTTGTTTGAGCTGAAATGACGCCGACCTGCTTTTTGAGGAAGCTTCACTGCGCGGCATAACTGCAAGTTTGTGCAGTGAAGCATCCGCAAAATGTGAAAGGGTCATTTTCGATGATGCAGCACCGCTACTGCAGCATAATGAAAAAAGGGCCGTGCACTGACGATTCTGGTCAACGTAGAATGTAATCACTGTGGTTATTATTTGTATTGATGCGACATTGTACTCAAGGGCAAAAGTAAATTATCAAGCAAAATGCCTGAATTTGTTTTCTCCCACTGAAATCGGAACCGAAACTACATTTTACCTGCATATGGCCAGCTGTACCTGCACTTTGTGTATTTCATTTCTTCAACGCTGTTGTTAAATTGCTGCTCCCACTCACTTTAGTCACTACCTCGTCTTTGTCATTGCTGGCTATGCCAGACATCGGAGAACTTCAATGCTTCACGTGCTTCCTTAATTGGAAAGTGTCATGAAGTGCTGTGTTCAGTGTGCGATTACAAGTGTAGCAGTGAGTTCGCTTGTGAAGTACGTACTGTCTAAATGCGATATTCGACATAGAGGGCCATTTCGAGTCTTGTTAACTTGATATTGTATGTGCTTCATATTGATGTGCACTGTCTAAAGCATGGGTGCTCTGTGTCCAGTTTGAAACGATTGGAAGGAGGAGGCCTGAACAGTTCTGCTCTATGCGACTACATTTGGTATCTGCCAACAATTCAGCAGTACGCTTTTCTAGCCCGGATAAAGGCGAACAGCTGTCTGCATGACTAGGCAGTTGTGTGTAGAAGTACACAATGCTTACAACCTGGCTATCTTCGGCTGGCTATCTTCCTAAGACTGTGTGATAGCCAGCCGAGTCTAAACTAGGGTATTGCTGTCCGCCGCAAACAAGTTAAAAAGTATGTGCAGGAAGTTGAATGAAACGAGAGAGACTAATGAAGAATGCGGAGTACTGGACAGGGAATGCTTTGTCAAATGCCGCACGGGTGTGTACAAGATCCCCCTGACATGTGGGAAGGCCTATGTGGGGCAAACAGGCCGATGCATCAATGAAAGCCTAAGGGAACACAGAAATTCGTGTGCTGCATTGTGTGCTCCAGGAAACCTGGCGACCCATTGCTCCCGTTGTAAAACGGATGGCGATCAACAGGACTTGAGGGGCACCAGTTGTGACCAACCCTTATGGAAATTGCATATCTGCTCCAGATATGGAACATATGCAGCCAAATACAACTATATAGGGCAGCAAATAAGACCTTATCTGGGCAAATCAAATCGAAAATTAGGCCAGATAAGGTCATATATGTGCAAAATGTGACCCTTATAAGGCTTAGATTTGGCCATATCATGCATCATAATATCCATATCTGAACGGGTAACGGGACCTTACATGGCTTGATCAGGGACATATATG
This sequence comes from Amblyomma maculatum, assembly GCA_023969395.1. Classification (NCBI taxonomy): domain Eukaryota; kingdom Metazoa; phylum Arthropoda; class Arachnida; order Ixodida; family Ixodidae; genus Amblyomma; species Amblyomma maculatum. Next base: position 219,073 of record JAJIZL010124712.1, read on the forward strand.
GTATCCTCGCGACCCTATGTGGCCTGATGGGCATATATGGCGTCGTCATAACCTAATTTAGACAGACCAGGGCCATATATGCCTGGCGTGAACAGGGCTTTATACAGCCTCATCGGGGCCTTAATTATGTAGGCGCTTCGTCTACCTTCTGCAAATATTCAATATTGGCACCATGTGGCCGAGCTTCAATTTTTCTACACTCAGCATGGCCAGCATGCTTAGTTTTGGCATAATTGTATCCAGTTTAGAAATAGCTACGACTCTAATTTAAATTATTCGGCACATTTCGCTGCACTATAATTATTATACCATGTGTTTCTCCATCCAGGAGTGCACTGGGTTATGGCTACACGCTCCACTTCCCGCCTACTCACTCCCATTTTCATTTAAAATGCGGCGGCAGACCGGTGCACAAAGCATGGTCGGTTAAGTTGAGCGGTTCAAAATATCAAGCAAATTATGGCAGTCCAGTATACGGACCCCTCCGCTCTGTCTAGACGGTGACTCATCCTCAGAGACAGCTGGCGGTCGCTGCGCCAGGCTGGTTAGACAGTGGCTCATCCTCTCAAGGGTTCCCCTCTTCCCTCTCAAACAGCGGCGGTGGCGGCGTCACGGGCTCGCATTTCATCTCTCCTCGCAGTTGCCACGCTCTTCCGCGGAGGCTACGAGCTCTCCGTTTTGTGTGTGTTTGCTTTTTTCCCCTCCCGCTTTCAACTCCGTGCGGGGCAGCACTTCTTGGTGTCTCGTTCCGTTTCAGTGGCAGACATCGGAGTTCGGTGCGGCTGGCGGGCGTGCTAAATATTGTGTATACTGGCGTGTGTGTATGTGTCAGCGGCTGTTCGCTATTAGCTGAGCTGAGTGCATGTAACAAAAATGCGACAGCAAACCTACAAGAGCTTCAATCTGACCGCCGGCACAGAGGAAATTACTGTGTCCCACTGCGGGTGGAAGCTGCCTCCCCAGTATTGGCAGCGAACCTGATGGTCGCTTCAGCTTTTCGGGGCTTCTGCCCTGGGTGGCCCCGGCCAAATCTTCACCGTTGTGTAGAAACTGCCAGCCGATCGCACCCTCATTGTGTCGCCTCATCTTCACGACAGATCACCAAAACCGTGAGCATGAAACTACTTCTTGTCGGGAATTAGCACTTGCCAGCCTCAGGATATTGTTCACTTTATTATTTTGATAGAAAATTAACTTTCCAATCAGCAAATTGGATAGCACTTGCCAGTGATATTTTTCCGTACATTTCGTTGCTAATTTGTCTTTTTCTCCAGCAATTCTGACAAATTTCAGTGGGTGGATACGGTCCTTTGTTGTTTATTATTATTATTATTTTCACTACATAAATAGCTTCATGCTTGATTCGGTTGGGGCAGAGCTATCGCTGTCATGACAAATGCCATTGGACATGTTTTTTGCTTTGTTTTCTCTCTTAATTTCAAAAGCAACCGCGAGTTAGGTGCGTTAGCTCATGTACACTGCAGTCTCTACTTAAGGTAACACCAGTACTTCCTAACGGCCTATATGTACTTTGCTAAGCTTTAGGTATTAGCAGCAGTCCTAACAGTGTGTGGTTTATCGCCCTACGGTTTAGAGGTACCTTTTCCTGGTATCGCAAACCTTCAATTTCGATTTCAATAGTCTAGTTCAATTTCAATAGCCGTTCTCTATTTTTTTAGGTTCGCAAGTAACCAGCTCAAATTAAAAGCCTTTACTGATTAAAACTGTGCGTGAAAATGTAATATCTTTAATGTAATAGGTATGTAACATAAAATGTAATAGATATTACATTAAAAATATAATATCTAATTTAATAGGTTAATGTTTTTCACTTTAGCCTCTGGTGTAGACAGGTAGGTCCATTATTCTGTTAATATACCTCATCAGTTTGTTATAGCATCGACCGTCAATGAGTAGGATCTCAATATTTACTAGCGGATGAGCATGTCTTTCACCCTCAGTACCCACGTAATTCAGGCCCGTGTTTGAGCGATTCCATATAGGCAAAGAAAAAGAAAACCTGTGGTTTCAAAGCTGTTTTCCTCTAGGTTTGAAATGAAAGGGGAAATTCGTTTCCCTTGGCATTAAGCGTGCGGGACGTTTAGCTGGAATACTAAAATTGTCTTGTGTATGTTGTAATAAAGTGTTATGTTGATATGCAGATATATCGATCTATAGTTCAAAACCTACATGCCATGCGGGCTAGATCCTTATCTGGTACTCGAAATCAATATTGGGCAGATCAGGCATATACAACCTTATATGCCTTATCTGGTACTCCAAATCAGGAATTGGGCAGATATGGCTTATATGGTCCAGATCTGTCCTCATGTACCATATCTGTCCAATTCTCGATATACCTGATCTCGATTTTTTATAAGTCTAGATATGGCATTACCGTAAGGGATGATTCACCGAAACCAAGGTGCTGGCATGCGCAAAAGACAGTTTTAAAAGAGAGATTATTGAAGCATTCAAGACGATTTCGGGGGAAGAATGGGAATGCGTGAGTGTTTCGTCGGTGGCGCTCAGCAGCAACGAAGTGATACGTCTTCGTTTGGACAATGTGACCAGAAGTTGGACCTAATTGGTCATAATGTTCGTGTTATTTTAGTTTTATTATCATTTAAATTTTTCATTCCGAATTTTTTTAATCTTTTGTTTCTTCTTCTTTGTATTGTAACCCCATGTTTTTTTGTGAAGCTTTCTTCGTCGTACCACAAAAACAGGCCGTTGGTAGCGAGCGCATTATCTGTGTTAACGTCTTGGTTTAATTCTCTTGTGTGCGTATTGTTTTTGTGTATAACCATGCAGCGCCGGAGGTCGTAGAAGTCGTATAGCCAACTAGCCCGCTCGCAAGTACTACTGTACTTTTGCCGGCGTCGTAAAGCCGCGAGTGAGAATTGCTTGGGTGCAAGCATTCTGTGGACCAAGTCAGCATAATGTATTATTATTAAGAACTTTTCCAAACTCAGACATACGTATACCTAGTTAGTAAGATGTTGTGTGCCACTTAAAAAATCAGCTGCGGTTTAGCTTTAGTTAAACCAGGTAGGCTTTTATGGAGCATGAGGAGATTGCGGCCAATTACTGCAACAGGGTGGCCAACTCCTGTTCTGGTGAGGGAGCGCGTTACCGGAGGTGTTCACCGGCATCAGGTCGCACCCCAAACCTGTTTATGCAATTCCATCGATACGCGGAATTTTTTTTCATCCGGTGGAGAATTGCTCGGCACCGGGATTTGAACCCCGGTCCTCTTGCATGTGAGGCGGATGTTCTACCGCTACGTCACCGCTGCCTTTTTTTTCTTTATTGCCGGTTATCACCAACACAAAACAACGCCAACAAAAACGCGCTACAAACAGAACGCTCACAGCAGAGCGGTTACCACAAGCATGACACTGTTAATACAGAAGCCGGCAGGTTCATACGAGTTGCCTTTGTCAAGTTAAAATTCCTTCATCTCGCATAATGGCTCGACTCTTGAAATCCAGTCTGGCACAGTGGTCTTCAATTTGTGCATTTCAACAAATGCGTGTATACTCTCGCGAAAGTAGAGCTTTGCAGGGCGGGCGTCAGGGTCACAGTGAAAACCCGCCATTCTGGACCGCCATAGACTGTGCAGGCCTATTAGCATAACCGTATCAAGTGGAATCCCATCATTATTTTCTGTTGGCAGGAATCTCGTTTTTCTTTAAGTTACATACAGGAACATTATCGGTACGAACGATTTTTGAAAGCAAGGGCTTTTATCTGCCATGGGGTTCACTTTGCTTAATATGTAAGCAGCCAGAGACAATAGACCATGTATTTCTGCACTGTTGGGAGGGTGTCTATTTTTGGGATGTGCTGCAACGAACGTTTAAAAAAGAATTACCACTAGACGCCACCGCTGCCCTTCAGGCTGCGTAAGCAATCAGCCCTTTTTTTTCGGTGTCTCTTCTGCACGCCGTTTTCTATAGTCCTCATTACGTTCGGACCTCCTGGCAGCCTCTCGGGCTCGCTCCTTTTCAAGTCGTTTTTCCCGCTCTTCACAGTCTCTTGGGCGCACTGCGTCCTTCTTGGCTACTGTCTGAAAATGTTGATATGGAGTCTTCACTTCGTAGGGCAGATAGCAGATTCCATTCGGTATCATCACCGGCCATCGACGATTAGGCTTCGAGAGAATCCCGACGCGCTCGTCTAGCAGCGTCTTGAGCGCGCCGTTTGGCAAGGCTTTGTTCGCGTTCTTCATCCGTCTCATGAGCCCATTGTTGCTTCCTGGCTGCAGCCAGCGAAGTAGCTTCTCTTTCTGTTTATCAGACAGCATGTCGAATGGGCGGGCAGAGCGAGCAAACACGCATTTTTTATACTGTTTCCGCATCCGCTCCCCTTTCCTAAGTATCTAGCGGGAGCGCGGCGCCTCCCCCTCAGCGACGTCAGGGCCTCCACTCGGCAGCGGCGCAGCTGTAGCTGCGGCACGGCGGGGCTACCGACCGGGTTTACTCGACTGCTTGAAGTGGGGGGCCTCATCTGCGGTCGCTCTTAGAGTCACTCGATAATTTTTAGAGTACCGTGATTTTTTCCCCGTGCCGCTGCGCCACCAATTGGTTAACATGAGTCACGTGGTGCGCCGTGGCCCGCTTTCGCCATCAAGCTTCCAAACAGGCCTAGCGTGAAAGCTTTTTCACCGCAGTGCGTGTGCGGAGATTGCTGTATTTGGCATCTGTGTTTTGTTGCTCGCCTTTTTTTCTTGTAAGAAATGCTTAGCAGCAGAATGCCGAGCTACAGAATACTCGGCTGCATGAGTTCGGAAAGTTCTTAAAGCTAGCTTGTTTAGCGAAAATGTGAAAGGAGGGAGATTATGAATAAATACGAATGATGATGATAATAATAATTTTATTTTCATAACTTTATTTCCTATAAAAGCATTTAACGCTTGACAAAGTTCCTACCCCTTCACAACAAGTAAGCAGTGGCAAGCGCTGGCACTTCTATCACAATATCAAGGTAAAGAATAAAAGTATGGACATCAACATGGGTAATCAATTACGCTACTGACTTATAGATATGATTAATAATAACTTTTATTTACCAGTATGTCAAAATATGACTAATGACAGCAAGTGAGTGGAAATGAGTAAAAATGCTTAGCGATGAGGGGTAATGGCTGCAGTGAGTAGGCATGACTCATTATGACTGCTAATTACTACAGAACTAATATGTAAAACGATGACTTGCAATGCCTGTAACTAATTGGACATGAGAAAACTGCTTAGCGATGAGTGGCAATGACTACAATGACTAGGCATGACTAATCATGACTGCTAAGGACTACAAGACGACCGATATTCCAAACGATGACTTGTAACGACCATAGCTGATTGGAAACGAGTAAAAATGGTTAGCTATGAGGGGTGATGACTACACTGATTAGGTATGATTCATCATGACCACGAAAGACGTATGTCAAACGACGACTTGGAAATGATTGGAACTGATTTCAAATGATTAAAATGACGAGGCATGACTCATCATGATTGTCCATGACTACGAAACGACCAATATGACAAACGTGACGTGTAGAAACCGCAACTGACTGGAAATTAGTAAAATTGCTTAACAATAAGTGGTAATGACAACAGTGATTAGCAGTGGCTCATCATAACTACGAATGACCATTATGTAAGATGACTTGAAATCACCGAAATTGAATGCTTAGCTGTGAGTAGTAATGACTACAATGACTAGGCATGACTCATCATGGCTACGAAAGGGGCAGTACGCCAAACGACGACTGGAATGGCAGCAACTGATTGGAAACGAGTAGCAATGCTAGCGACGAGTGATAATTATTTTAATTGCGTCAATAAAAATATTTCACAACCAAGTACGAAATACCTTGCGTCAAAATATGCGTGCGCATGTGCGACGATATACAGTTTGTTGGCATCTGCAAGAATAGCAAGGTGCCAGATTACTTTATAGAGCTACGTAGCAGAACTGGAATGATTCGCATGCTGACCGCCGCTCAGCCTTTCATACAAGCTTACCGTTCACAGTTCGTATATTCTACTGTCTCTAAAGTAGCTGCGGTGCTCTTCAAGGCAATGCACAGGCAAATAATGCTCATGCTGGTTTCAAAATACCCTCTGCGTCTGACTTGAATATAGCCGCACCAGAGGCGCGCCTCGAGCGGTTGAAAGCTTCATGGCCGCTCCGGTCTCGGTTGCCAGCCCGCGATGGCACCTTCGCGGTACTCTGAAAATTGTCCAGTGATTCTAGTCGCTTTCGTTGATATGTCAACGACACGCTATCTGCGGTGCGGCGTGGCTACCGACCGGGTTTACCCGACTGCCATAATTGGGGCCCTATCTGCGGTTGCTCTAAAGGTCAAACATGGCTACGCGCTCGGTTTAAGCGACGGGCTGAGACCTTGCGTTGTATTTCTTACGCAATAAAAACCTGCCAATCAATTTCTTGGAAAGCAAAATAGCGCACTTCAAAACACAGACACAGGAAGAGAACGCCAGCACAGCGCTGACTTCAACTGTTTTTTTTTATTAGAGAGTGACACAATATATATGTACGAAAAGTGGGCGCGAAAGAATTGATAACAACTGCTGAGTTTGCATGTGGCGTAAAACACCGAACGCAAAGTGCCATGTGTAAACTCAGCAGTTGTTTTCAATTCTTTCGCGCCCACTTTTTCGAACACATATATTGTGTCACTCTCTAATAAAAAACCAGTTGAAGTCAGCGCTGTGTTGTCGTTTCCTTCCTGTGTCTGTGTTTTGAAGTGGGCTATTTTGCTTTCCAAGATGATTTACCAACTAGCCAGTTCTTCCACCTTTGCAATCAATTTCTGTCAGCTCATTCGCAAATAATACCTCCTGAAACTCCCGACTCCTTCTGCTTTACAGTTTTCATGGATTGAATTTCATGGATTCGTAGATTTCATGAATCCATCGATTCAAACTCAAGAGATTCGATCGTGTCGCTACAGTGATCAGAATTCCAGGTCGCCGCCTCCGAATTGGTTTGGCGACACACTTTTTATTCACGCATGTATGTACATAGTTTCATAAGAATTTACCAGGCGCGCTCACAATCGTGCCTGCCTACCATGCATGCCGACTAAAAAAATAATACTGCACAGCAACAGGACGATGTGCTGCGTTTTACGCTATGTGCGTCTGCTCCTGGATGGAATGGCTGGATGGAATATAGGAGCGTCCCCTTTGAAACAGGGCGGTAGCAGTAGCTATCGTGCTCATTTTTCTCCCTATATCTTAAATATTGATTTAGATTGGTTAACTAAACCATCATTCTATCTATGCAGTTTTTGTTTCTACATTACTAACATTCTGTCACTTCGCTGCTTTTAAGCCACCAATCTTCCAGTCGTTTTTTGCTAGTTCCCACCACCGGTTTATTCAACCGGCCACTGTTATCTCTAAACCCCAGAGCTTCAGGAACAGTGATTGCGCCTGCACCAACTTCCGGATGGATACCATTATATTCGAGTATAATATGGTCAATTGTTTCACTAAAGTTTCCACATACAGCACATGCGTCATCTCCATTGTTAAATTTCTTTTTGTAGCTGCGTGTTCTAAGGCATCCTGATCTAGCTTGAAAAAGTAGGCCGCTGCCTCTTGAGTTATCAAAGAAAGCTTCCTACCTGATCTGCCTTTTCCACTTTCGGTATAATTCCACACTCTGTTTCTTTTCGATCGAATTTATACAATTTTTACCTTCTGTGTTTTTCGCCTGTTACTTAATGCTCTTTATTTCACCGTCCTTGTGACTAGCATACTTACTAGTTTGTTTCCTAGTTCTTTTCCTCCATTGTGAGTCAACGCTTTTTAAGTACAGGTATTTAAATACTTTAGCTGCCCATCTGTTACTGTCCAATTTCCTCAGGCGTTCCTCATATAATATTTTACTCTGAGCTTCCCGTACTTCGAAAGATGCCCATTCCATATCTTTCTGTACTGCCTCATTTGTAGTTTTGCCGTGGGCACCTAGGGCTAATCGTCCAACGGATCTCTGATTTATTTCCAATGTCGACTGTACCTCTGATTTTAGGCACAAGACCGCATTTCCGAAAGTAAGTTCGGGCACCATAATTCTTTTCCAAATACCCCTCAAAACCTCATACCTATTGTATTCCCACAATGCCTTATGCTTCATTATCCCGGCATTCCTTCGCCCTTTGGCCTTAAGTGATTGCTCATGCTTTCCAATGTATGCCAATCCTTCGCGTACCCGTACCCCCAGATATTTATATTCTGCTACTCTAGGTATTTCATGGCCTTGTATTTTAAGACCCTGATGCCGTTGAAAATCATCAGACCCGACTTAACGGCGCTGAAACTGAAGCCTAGAGCGTCCGCTTCGTCTGCGCAATACTTAACTAGAATTTGCAATTCTTCCAGACTATCAGCTAGCAGCACAATATTGTCTGCATACATCAAACCGGGGAGCCGCTGCTCTACGGCCATTCCACATAATCTATATGACAGGTTAAAAGCTAGGTTACTGTCTTGCATCCTCCGTTCCAGGTTTATCATATAAAGCATGAACAGCAGCGGTGATAGAGGACAGCGTTGTCTTAATCCTTTGCATACTTTGACATCCTCCGTACTTCTTATCCCTTCCCACGTAATTTCAACTTTGTTATCCCGGTATATTTCCTGTAGGAACTCTATTATCTCATAACCGATACCTTCTTGTTTTAATATGTTCAAAAGGAGTGCCCTGCTTACGTTCTCGTACGCCCCGTTTATGTCCAGGAAGGCCAAATACAAAGGTCTATTTTCCACTCTAGATATTTCGATGCATTTGGTAAGCACGAACAGGCTATCATCTAAGCGCCTACCATTTCTAAAACCATTCTGAAGTTCTCCGAGTATCGTTTTACTTTCTACTCATGCTTGAACCTTTAATTTCACCGCCTGCATGGCTAACCTGTACATAAGAGATGTTATGGTAATCGGCCTGTAGGATTTTACGTGCATCCTGTCTCCTTTCCCTTTATAAATCAAATTCATTTTCCTCTGCTGCCAGCTGTCCGGAATTTGCTTATTCGTTATGACTGTTTCCAGAGCTTTTAACAACGTTTCCTTACTTTCTGGACCGAGTTCATTATTCAGCTTGATTGGAATTCCATCTAGTCCTGTAAATGTGTTTTTAGGAATATTTTTTCTGCCTTTTTCCAGTTTATATTGGTCAGTTCTAAGCTGCTTTGTACTCTGCTACCTTGTGTTGCTTCCTGATTTGCGGAGATTACCTTATCGTCGCTCTTAAATGACTCGGCTATAATTGATGTAATGTAGTTCACTGCGTTCTCTCCCTTTAAACAATTTCCTTCGGTATTTTGAATCCGATCCTGCTTTCTTTAATTCTTCTTCCCTAGCCAGCTTATATGGTTCCAGAATTTTCTTGCTCCGCCTCTAGAGGCACCGTGTATGTCAGCCATTCAGCGATCGGTGGACTGCCTTATTTTACTTTGGACGAGGGCCTGCACCTGAAGTTTCTTTTGTCGATATGATTCGCATTTTTGGTCGATTTCTTCCTGAGATACCTGTGCTTTCTTTGCCATTCGGTGTTCCCTTGAAGCAGTCCGTCGTTGTTCAATAGCTTCCCTGATTTCCTTATTCCACCAGCTCCGTGGCTTCCTCTTTCCATTCCAGTGGTTTGCTACTTTAACCTCCTGAATTTTCCTCCTTATGAGTAGTTCACCTGTTCATAATCCCAGTCTTCTATGGGGCTTTTCTTTATTGCTTCCTCTATGTCTGCTGCTATCTTCGCTATTTGATCGTCGTTTAATTTTGCGTTTACGTTTTGTCTAAGTTCCATTTCTCTTTTCATCATGGGCCCCATCTGCAGAATAATACGATTATGATCACTTCCCAGACTACACTCCCCTTCTTCGTCTATTTCCATTTTCGTGACCTTGCTATAAATTTCCTGCGACATTAGACAGTAGTCAATGGTCTTCTGCCTGTTGAGGAATTCCCGCGTGATTTGGCCTTCACATTTTGTTTCTCTATTTACTATAACTAGATCGTGTCGCTCACAGAAATCTAGCATTAACTTCCCGTTACAATCCGTGTATCCATCCAGATCGTCGATGTGGCCGTTCATGTCCCCCAGTGGAATAATATTGGCCCCGTTTCCAAACTGGCTTATATCGTCACTGAGACATTCAACAAGATCCTTGTTTTCTTGCCTGCATTAACGTCCTGTTCCTAAATAAATTACCCCTAGCCTTGTCCTTATGCCGGCAATTGTTCCTGAATCCCAGATATGTTCCTTACAAGATGATTTAATTATTTGCCAATTTGTTCCCTGGTGTATCAACATACCTACCGCACCACCCTTTTTTTTCGTTCTCGTTCTGTGGCGCCCTTCCCAGACGTAGCCTTCTATAAACGGCGGATCTTCTAGATCCCTGAGATGAGTCTCGCAAAGAGCGTACACACTTATTTTGTCATCCTTCAACTGCTGTTCTAATTCTAGCCATTTCGCTCTTTTTCTACCTCCTTGCATGTTTATGTAGCTGATCCTAGTGTTAAATTTTTCTTTGTACTTTCTTTCTCTACCTACTCTTTGCCATTTTTGGGGGCTCAGCCTCTATTATTACACTTTCTTCTGCTTCACTTCTAACTACCTCTGTGCACGGAATCCTCGCGGGCCCCCTAAAAAAGCTACAACCCTGCCTGCCACGCGCCAGCCGAACTCTGCTCCCACCCTTCTGTTAAAATGAATGCCATCTCGCTGAAAAGCACTACCAAAACCCTCTTTATGTACCTCCCTGTTTACCTCAACCACTTCGAAACGCTTCTCCAGGCTTAACTTTCTCATGTCCTGATTAACTGTCACCACGTCCTTTTCCATCTTTCCTTTCAATCCTAGCACCTCTGGTACTGTGCATACAACTATCTGCGTCTGCTGTGCTATCTCCCTGATCTCGTCAACTCCCTTAGCTAAGCTTTCCACCACTCCTGCAGCGTCACCATTTAGGACATCGGTTAGCCCCGCGGCTACTATTACCATACTGCGCTCTGCGGAATTCTTCAACAGCCTATTTTTACTCTCTTTCAGCACTGCCCTCATTGTTCTCCCTGGGAAAGCTCTAACCAAAACTATCTTATCACCCTTTAGACGTGCCAAGATACCTCGCATGCACCTGTTCATGTTAGAATCTCCGGCGATAAGCCCCTGGACCTTCTCTCTCCCTCTCCCAACTGTTGGCTCCTGCTTTCGGTTATATGTGTCCTTGTCTCTGGGATTTCCATTCTTCCTTATTTCTTCCTTTTGTTTTCTGGCTTCTCAGCTGCTTCTAAATAACTCTGACGGTTCGGATCCGCCTGACCCACTTTGCTTATGCCTTCCATGTCAGTGCTGGCCCCAGCCACGTGGCCCGCATTGGAATGTTCGTCCTCGTTGGTTCTGAGGATAAAGACGGCCCCTTTTTTTCAATTTGAGGAAGCTGTCCAAGCAGTTTCTGATTTTCCGCCCTGAGACCCAGGGCTGCGCGCGCCACATGTCGGCAGCCTTCGTGTTAGCGCTGACGGCGCCCAATAATGTCTCGCCGCTGTTGAGCAGGCTTTAAAAAATGGAGGAGGCTATGTCACAATGTAGAGGTAGGTCCGCCAGACGCATCGAACCATCCCTGCTCTCTGTCGCGGATCTACAGATTGATGCGCACTGCTTTGCAGTTTTAATTAGACCATCTCGATAATAGAGGAACTTTAAATTAACCGTTTCGGGCACCGCTCACTTGCTCAGTTTTATTTTTGATGCACCTGTAAGCCTATGCCTTGAACAAAGGCATGGCGACCTACGATTCAGGAGCATCTACAGGAGGTAATGACGCAAAAACGTCAGACTCGGTACACAGTTCGGAACACAGACGAAAAAAAGCGCTACAACGTGGTTGCGAAAACACGAAAGCAGATTCCGGCATGTCTAGTTGGTGCTGCTTGATATTACTGCATATTCAGTGACCACGGCGCTGCAGTGTTCTGAAAATGAAAATATATTCGAGATATCACTAGCATGCCTACGGTTTGAAGACGACAGCCGAGGTTTCGAACTGGTCAAACGCGATGATAGTCCCACACAGGAAGCTCAAAGGCAATTGCTGAGCAGTCAAACGCGACGTCGACCGCTCCGGTTGGTTTGTGGGGTTTAACGTCCCAAAGCGACTAAAGCTGTGAGAGACGCCGTAGTGGAGGGCTCCGAAAATTTTGTCCGCCGGAGGTTTTTAACAAGCACTAGACATCGCACAGCACACGGACGCCACTTCGTTCCGCCTTCATAGAAACGCAGCTGCCGAGGCAGGGATTCGATGCCGCTTCCTTGGGCACAGCAGTCGAGCGCCGTAACCGCTGAGCCACCCCGGCGGGGCACGTCGAACACTCCGCGCTTTCCCTTCTTTAGCTTAGTTACAAAACAATGCTTGGCTTGGATCCAAACGTAAGACGAAATCAAAAGTTACGACACAGGCCAGAATAAATCCAAAACGTTTTGGTGCAAGAAAGTTTTGAAACAGCTGCCCGAAGGCTACAGCTGATGAACGTAAATATTTTCTCATTGCCTTTAATAGGAACTCCATTCAAACTACTTTTTAGGAAAAATAAAATGTGTCAAAAATGTAATATTCAATCTAGTCCTCACTGCAACCTACCTATTGATGCTAGTTACATAATATTGTGACATATATGCCCTGCATCGCTGGAAGTTGAAGATGACAACGAACAGCAACAATGATACAGAAGAAGACAAAGGGGTAGCAACGGTTGATGTAGAAGAAGGTCGACGCTGCTGTGTTTCTGTATTTTGTGTGCTGTGCCATCCTGGACTAACCTTCGTGGACTAACCTCGCCACGTATCATCTTGGTGGAGGTGAATCAAGATCCCCATACGCGCCGATTAGCCCATTTAAGCTGCCAAAAGCTAGATTTGCGAAGCGGCCGCCACCTACCTGAGATCACAACCACGTCTTAAACAGCCACGATGACCTCCGAAGAAGCCTCGACCACCGCGGGAACATCGGCTCAGCCAGTTGTTCTAACGAAAATTCGCCACCCTCCCATCTTTAATGGCGACGACAGTCCAGACGTTGACAATTGGCTTGAGTATGAGCGCTGCAGCCGGAACAACCACTGGGGCGCCACCATCATGCTTACTAACATCATCTTTTATTTGGCGGGAACAGCTCGAACATAGTTTCAAAACCACGAACAAGAGCTCGTTACTTGGGATACCTGCAAGCGAAATCTTAAGGACTTGTTCGGGAAACCAATTGGACTCGCTCTGGCTGCAAAAACGGAACTTTCTTCTCGTGTTCAATCTCCCACGGAGTCCTACCTCGCCTACATTCAGGATGTGCTTGCGTTGTGTCGCAAGATTAACACCTCCATGCCGGAAAGTGACAAGGTAGGGCATATATTCAAGGGTATCGCGGTTGATGCGTTCCACGTCCTATTCTGCATGGATTGCTCTACCGTCGACTCGGTGCTCCAAGCCGGCCGAAAATTCGAGCAGGCTAAACAAAGACGTCTCATACATCGCTTTAAGCGTCTTCCGAACACGGCGGCTACCTCATCCTGCGATGACCTGGCCGCTTTGCACCAACCCTCCCATCCCACGACCGTGACTCGGATCGTCCGCAGAGAACTTCATGCCCTTACTCCTGCACCACTCCCGTCTCAGCTGCCCGACACCGTTGCCATGATACAGGCCGTTGTCCGCCAGGAACTTGCAGACGTCGGCTTCTCCTCTAGCTCCGTGCCGCCCCCGCCACCATCGCACCCTGTTCCTTTAGTGGCTGCTACAACCACCAGCACAGCCTCCCCACGTCGCTACCTTGGTCACAACCCTGCAGAGCGGCGCACCTCAGACGACAGGCCACTCTGCTTCATTTGCTGTCGTGCCGGCCACACTTCGCGGTATTAACGTAGCCGTACTTTCCCCACCCCTAACTTCTATTACAACGTTGACCGTCGGTATTACTATGGACCTCGAAGCTTTGTTGCCCCACCAGAGCAGCCCCGCCCCGCCTATGATTGACCTGCACACTTTCCTCCTCAACCAGATGAACCTCGCACCGAAACCGTCCCAACTACTCGTCGCTGCAGCCGATCTCCATCTCCCCGGGCTCGTCGATCCCGTTGACCGGTACCTCCTCGCGGCTACTCCCCATCATACGCCGGTACCTACTCGAGAAACTAGCAAATGCAGCGCCCGGAACTGACGCTGCATTACCCACCCGGACTGTCAACTCGGAACTGACCATCGTACACAGACGTAACCTCATTGACATTCTTGTGGACGGAGTCTCACTTTCTGCCCTTATTGACACTGGCGCCCACAATTCTGTCCTCAGTTCCTCGCTCCGTCAAGGCCTCAACAAAGTCCTCACACCCGCTTCCTCATTTACCGTTCATGTTGCTGATGGCAACACAGTTACTGAACTTGGTATGTGTACTGCGATAATTACCTTTGCTGACCGCCATATCCCTGTGCTATTTACAGTCCTCACCAGTTGCCCTCACGACGTTATATTAGGACTCGACTTTTTAACTGCACATTCCGCACTCAGACTGTTCTTCTGGACTGCTTCATCTGGACCTCCCACTCTGCCATGACAAGTAGGCCTCTGAAACTTCAACGCTCCGTCTCCGCTTCTCTACATTTACTAACCTGCCACCAAAAGCTGCAGTTTATGTGCTCTTATCGCCTTTCCCCTCCGTTCTTGATGGCGGCTACGTTGGTTGCCCCATTACCGACATAACCCTGCAGCGTGGAATCACTCTCCCTCATAACATCATGCACGTAGAAAATAACAACGCTTATATTCCAGTCTTGAACTTCGGCCTTTCTGTGCACGTTCTTCCTGAGGGCATTCATCATTATCATCATCAGCCTGACTATACCCACCTGAGGGCACTACTCTAGCCGAACTGACCCCACTGTCTGATGTCGCAGTGTCTGCTCTTTTAACTGACCCTGCTGCTAAAGTGTCGACACGACCTGCACCGTCCCCACCTCCGGAGGCCCGCATATCAGGAATGCTCGCACCTAACTTGTGCGCCCTGACCGTGCTACAGCACTTACGAGCCTTATGACTTCGTACAGCGATATTTTCGATTTTGGTGACCGCCCCTTTGGACAAACGTCCCTCATTACACATCGCATCGATACCGATGACGCCAGCCCAATTCACAGATGACATTATCGAGTCGCCATTTTTTAACGTCGCGTCATACAAGATGAAGTGGACAAGATGCTAGCAAAACACATTATAGAGCCTTCGAGCAGTCCTTGGCGTCGCGAGTCGTGCTTGTTAAAAAGAAGGACAATACCTGGAGGTTCTGCGTTGATTACCGACACCTGAACAAAATTACAAAGAAGGACGTTTACCCGCTCCCCAGGATAGATGATGCCCTCGACTGCTTGCACGGTGCCAGCTGTTTCTCTTCCATTGATCTTCGTTCCGGTTATTGGCAGATCGCAGTCGATGAACGGGACCGATAGAAGACCGCCTTCGTTACTACCGATGGCCTGTATCAATTCAAGGTGATGCCTTTCGGCTTGTGTAATGCGCCCGCAACATTCGAGCGCATGATGGATTCTCTCCTGCGCGGCTTGAAATAGACAACGTGCTTGTGCTATCTCGACGACGTCATTGTATTTTCCTCTACATTCGAGAGCCATCTCCATCGCCTTGCTGCCATTCTTGGCGTCTTCCGAAGAGCTGACCTTCAGCTGAACTCGAGGAAATGTAGCTTCGGCCGACGTGAACTCAAGGTGTTCGGTCACGTGGTCGACGCCCGTGGCGTTCAACCCGATCCGGACAAAATACGTGCTGTAAGTGCATTTCCTACACCCCGTTGTACCCGTGACGTGCGTAGTTTTTTTGGGCTTTGCTCTAATTTTCGGCGGTTTGTACCCAACTTCGCGGAGACGGCTCGTCCACTCACTAATCTTTTGAAGAACGACACTCCATTTCGTTTCGCTGGGACCAAGAACAATACCAAGCCTTTTCTGTGCTCATTACAGCCCTCACCAACCCGCCCGTCCTGGCACACTTTAATCCCTCGGCACTACCGGAGGTACGCACCGACATCAGTGGTCACGGTATTGGTGCCATACTCGCCCAACAGCAGATGGGTCGCACTCGTATCATTGCTTATGCCAGTCGCCTTCTTTCTGCACCTGAACGGAATTACTCGATTACAGAACGTGAGTGCTTAGCCCTGGTGTGGGCCATTACAAAGTTTCGGCCTTACTTGTTTGGCCACTCGTTCTCCGTCATCTCCGACCATCATGCCTTATGCTGGCTTTCTACGCTAAAGGACCTTACTGGTCGCCTGGGCCGTTGGGCCCTCCGCCTTCAGGAATACACTTTTTCTGTCGTCCACAAGTCTGGCCGGCTGCACGCTGACGCTGATTGCCTGTCCTGCAACCCGGTAGATCCGCCACCTGCGAGTGAGTGTGAGGATGACACATATATGTTGGCCATCTCTGACCTTTCAAACATTCGCCATGAGCAGCGCTTAGATCCCAAGCTTTGCAGCATAATCAATCGCATCAGCACTGATCACCTTGATGCTACCTTTGCTCTGTTTGTGCTCAACAACGGCACCTTATACCGACGGAATATGCGACCAGATGGCGCCGAGCTTCTGCTCGTAGTCCTCGAACACCTGCGTATCACCGTTCTTCAACAGCTGCACGACGCACCCACAGCGGGTCATCTTGGCGTATCCCGTACGTACGACAGCGTCCGCCGCCGCTTCTTTTGGCCAGGCCTCTATCGCTCTGTTCGTCGTTACGTGGCTTCTTGTGACCGGTGCCAGCGACGGAAGAAACCCTCTGTTAAGCCTGCACGATCCCTGCAGCCGATCGACATCCCAGTAGACCCGTTTGCCCGAGTTGGCCTTGATCTCCTCGGGCCTTTCCCACTTTCTGCGTTGGGAAATAAATGGATTGCGGTGGCCACGGATTATACTACACGCTACGCTGCCACCCGAGCGATACCCACCAGCTGTGAAACTGACGTGGCTGCGTTTCTTCTCCACGACGTCCTCCTGCTCCATGGTGCTCCATGCCAGCTGCTCACTGATCTTGGCCGTTGCTTTCTTGCTCGAGTAGTCGACGAAATTCTTCGGTACTTGCTCCATTAAGCACTATTTTACCACCGCTTATCATCCACAAACGAACGGCCTCACCGAACGCCTCAACTTCACACTCACGGACATGCTGTCAATGTATGTCTCGGATGATCCCCGCGACTGGGATATTAATTTGCCGTTTGTAACGTTTGCGAACAATTCCTCTCGTCACGAAACAATGGGCTACTTACCATTTTATCTTCTATACGGCCGTGACCCTCTCTTTCCGTTTGACAGCGTAGTGCCTCCAACCGCTAACGCCAGTTCCTACGTTCGTGACGCCATCTCCCGAACTGATGCCGCCCGTGTTATCGCTCGCCGCCGGCAGGCTTCCTCCCAAAGTTCTCAAAAACGGCGCCATGATTCTCGCCACCGGGATGCCCACTACTCTCCGGGCTCTCTTGTCTTGCTCTGGAAACCCACTCGTAAAATAGGGCTGTGTGAGAAGCTCTTGCCACGCTACGCAGGACCCTACCGTGTTTTACGGCCATTCACTCCTGTGACATACGAGATCGCTCCTGTACATCCGCCGCAACAGTCCTCTATGCCATGCACCGAGATTGTTCCTGTCGCCCGAATGAAGCCGTACTACCCCTGTGGTAGTTCGTCCTAGTGCGCACCGGGACTGTGCTTTTCGCGGGGAGGGGGGGGGGGGGGTGTCGGACATACTCCCCTTGGCTGGAGGTAGGGGAAGACGACGATCAGCAGCAGTAACACAGAAGAAGATAAAGTGGTAGCAACGGTTGATGCTAGAAGAAGGTCGACGCTGCTGTGTTTCTGTGTTTTGTGTGCTGTGCCATCCTGGACTAACCTTCGTGGACTAACCTTGCCACGTATCAATATAGAAAAACATTTCCGATATGGGCCAGAAAATCTTTTCGAGCAAAAAAAAAAAATGGTACACCCACTGTAAGCCTGCAAATATCATTACCTATAATCCTTCGAAAGTATACTTCTTTTTTCGTGCGGACATAAGAAAGTGGACATATGTCGTGCATCCAGCATGTGTACGGATGCGGATATACGAATCCAGATTCCACGTCCAAGGGAAGTAAGTTTTCAGCGAAGGATGTTCGAGTCAAGCAGGGAAGTACGCTGAACATTGGTGGTTGCTTGGGAAGGATGTGCCCCTCCCCCCAGTGCGGTGGAAAAATGTAACTGAAAAAGAGGACAAAGAAATTGTTCCGTAGGAATGCGACGAGATTGAAGTGCAGCGTAAGTGCTTAAGTGCGAGAATATGGAATTGAACAGTTAATCGGCGATTTGCTGGAGAATTCCGCGTTTGTGTGTTCTTGTGCCATCCTACACAGTAATATATATATTTTTGTTTTATGATTTCACTCATTTAATGAAGTCATCAAAAGTTTACAACTGAAGAACGAGGTAAAATATCTATGATATTCATGCAGTAATGACAGGATATGAAAGGCGAGTTGCTTTAGTTAAAAATATGCAAGATAACGTTCAAACTTGCGCCATGATGGGGTATTTTTAAAATTAGTCTTTTTTTTTTAATGAAAAATTTAAGAAAGGAACGGTACTAAAATGTGCCCATTTGGTGGTTAAAAAATTTTGGCTTCTTGGTCGTATATTGAGTTGTTTCTCTCAAGGAGCCACCTATAGCCACGGTGAGCTTCCAAGTTCACGAAAACACAAAACTTACACTTCAAATAAATTCATATTTATAATTATAGTTCTAGTAGTTTGTCATGCAAGATTGCAACAAAAGTATATTTCAGTTGGATTATGATTTAATGAATAGTTTCTAGCAAATTTAAATGTGCATTCCTTTCATTTGACAAGCCAAGGCATGTTTGAACCTTGTTGATAAATCTCCAGCTGATATTTGCTCACCTGGAAAGCTTGAGGTGGAGAACATCGACCCCAGCTGGAAATTATTTTTTTCCAGCTGTTTCCAACTCCATCTAGAGTCTCTGTTGAGAGGGCAGCTGAAAATCGCTTTTCCCAGCTCTTTCCTAATCCAGCTGGAAGGCTGCCATCAGGAGCAGTAGGAATCCAGCTGGAAACAATACGCATCCTAGCTGAACTATACAAGTTCCAGCTATGACTACTTTGATTTCCAGCTGTAAAATGTCCATTCCAGCTGGGAACGCAGTTGGAAATATTGATTTCAGGCTGGAAATCTCGATTGCCATGTAGATGTTCGTTGCCATTGTCACCTGGCTTTGGGACCGTAAACCCCTCACACCAAACCAAACATACTACTCCATTGAATAATTCATAATGCGTTGAGCATATTGCGATATTAGCCACCTCGATATCTCATGCCATACGCTCCTAGCCATATTATCCGAAGAAATCAGGAAATCTTTAAGGAAATTAGACAACCAAACAACTTTTTCGTTGCCAGGAAAGGAAAGCAGCTGTGTCTGTCAAACTTGTTCAGTGGAGATTGTACCCGCGCCGTAAGGGAAGGGAGGAAGGGGGAGTGAAAGCGGACAGGTGCCGTGGTTAAGGGTTCCGGAGTAAGTTCAACCACTTGGGATCTGTTACGTGCCCTGACATCGCACAGCACACGGATGTCTCTTTTGTGTCGCCCTTATCTAAACGCCGCCGCAGGCCGTCGGGATAGAACGCGGGTACTCCGACACAGTATTTTATAACAAAATTGATCACCCCCACCTAACGGATGAGAAGTGAGCGGGACATAACAGACATTGAAAATCTCGCCTGCCACAATACTCTATTTTTAGCTAAACAGTCTAAAGACCCCCTATATTGAATGGGGAATCCATTAGCTTGGAAACGTTGCCACCTAGCGAGCTAACACGCTGCCCCCCCCCCCCTGTCGCGTGGCCACCCTGCCTAACTTCTAGCGCACAAGTCAAGTCATGCATCACGTGCTGCCATGCAGTCATACACCACGTTGACCGATGACCACAATCTAAAAAGACGATGCCGGTCGCCGGATACCCCAAGGGGGTTATATTAGAATTGGAGGAGTGTAGGTGGCGCCCGTAAGCTGACGCCGCACGACGCCATCTCATTATAGGCAGAAAATGCGCCGGTTTCGCTAGTCGCGGTTGATTCTTTCGCTTGATTTTACGCTCATGGATGGTGATCTGCGAAAATGGTGGCGTCGTGCATTTTATATGAATACGCACCTGGATCGAAGAAAGCTTGAGGGATTATATTACACCTGTAAGCACGCTATAACGAATAAGCACAATGCGTGCTGCTCTTGTAACGTTGGCTTTGCTGTCACTTTGTGCTCGGATAGCGCTCATGGGTCGTTTCATTAACAGGTTTTCAAAAAAATGAAGTGTGCACCTTATGGAAGCGAAAAGTTCGAGTGAACACAGGGAACCAAAAGACAGTTATTGGCGTCTTATGCTTCCACTGCACCTGGAAAACCACCGAACTACACCCGGGGATTGCAGTGCTGAATTTATGCCGAAAGTGGTACAGCCCAGCATGGGCACACAAACTAATGCATGCGTGTCTTTTCTTTTTTTCAGCTGCGTATAATTTGATTGTCCGCTTCATGGATCACTGCCTTGTCGTGGTGGAGGGGCTTGCGAAACTCGATGAAGTCGTGAGCTCTGCTGTGTAAGGCCACCCAAGATAGACAGGTCACGACAGAGAGTTCTGACAAAATGTGATTCACTGGAGAAGGTAATGGCAGCCCACTCCAGTATTTCCTGCCAAGAAACCCTTGTGGCCAGTCGCAATACCATTATTGATATGGCGCCGGACGATGAGCCCCCCAGGTTGGAAGGCGTCCCACATGTTACTGGGGATGAAGAAAAGGCGATTCCTAGTAGCTCCAGGAGGAATGAAGCGGCTGGGCTAAAGCCAAAAGGACGCTCAGTTGTGGATGTGTCGGGAAGAGACCGGAAAGTCCGATGTTGCAAAGAGATACATCACACAGCAACATGGAATGTAAGATCTATGACGCAAGGTAAACTGGATGTCGTCAAGCGAGAAATGGACAGATTGAACATTGATATCTTGGGTATCAGCGAGCCCAAGTGAACCGGAATGGGAGAATTTAACTCCGGCGACCTTTATGTCTTTTATTGTGGGCACGAATCCTAGAGAAGGAATGGGGTCGCTCTCATAGTAAACAGAAGAATGGGCAAAGCAGTGCTAGGGTACAACCCCAAAAACGACCGAATGATTTCACTTCGGATCCAAGGTATCCAAGTCTATGCACCGACCACTACTGCTAAAGAAGCTGACGTTGAGAGATTTTATGCGGACCTACAATGCCTTTTAGACCGCACCCCATCATCAGACATCGTTTTTCTCATAGGAGACTGGAATGATAAGGTCGGGAATGAAGAAATATCCGGAATTACAGGCAAGTTCGGTCTTGCTGAGCCAAATGAAGCTGGGCAGAGGCTAGTAGAGTTCTGTCAAGAAAACAACCTGACCATAGCGAATACTCATTTTCAACAGCACAAGAGGCGCCTGTACACATGGACTTCACCGGACAGTCTGTACAGGAATCAGATCGATTATATTTATTGGCGGCAGAGATGGAGAAGCGCTATACAAGCAGTAAAAACAATGCCTGGGGCAGATTGTGGCACCGATCATCAGCTTCTTGTTGCCAAAATTTAGCTTCGATTGAGGAAAACGCAGAAAACTAGAAGGCCTTTCAGGTATGATCTGGATCAAATTCCATT
This sequence comes from Amblyomma maculatum, assembly GCA_023969395.1. Classification (NCBI taxonomy): domain Eukaryota; kingdom Metazoa; phylum Arthropoda; class Arachnida; order Ixodida; family Ixodidae; genus Amblyomma; species Amblyomma maculatum. Next base: position 240,896 of record JAJIZL010124712.1, read on the forward strand.
AGAATATGCTGTGGAAGTGAGAAATCGATTTCAAGAATTAGATCTAGAAGACAGAGAGCCCGAAGAGATGTGGACTGATGTTCGGGATATAATACAAGAAGTTGCTACTAAGGTAGTTCCAAAGCAAAATAAATGCAGGAAATCAAACTGGTTATCTCAAGAGGCTTTGCAAACAGCTGAGGAAAGGAGGATGACAAAAGTTATGGGGGAAAGAGAAAGATAAAATGTTCTCAATGCTGGTTTTCAGAAAATAGCAAGGAGAGATAAGAATGCCTTCCTGAACATACAGTGCCAAGCATTTGAGGACAAAAGCCAATTCTGGAACACAAGAGCTCTGTATAAGACAATCAAACATATCAAAGGAAGCTTCTGTGCTAAGCTGGGCGTGATAAAGGACAAACGACCCAGGGACCTCACGAAAGCTTCAGAGATAAAGAAGAGGTGGCAGGAATACACAGAAGAACTGTACAAGAAGGATTCGGATGTGCAAACCCAACATAAGACGGTTGTAATTACTGATCTCGAGCCGGGCATTCTGAAGAATGAAGTTGAATGGGCCTTAGCCAGCCTTGCTAAGAACAAAGCTAGCGGAATTGATGGCATTCCAGCTGAGCTGCTTCAAAACCTCAACCGTGACGACGCTGTTAACGATCTGTATACATTATGTCAGCAAATTTGGACAACCCTGCAGTGGCCACACGATTGGAGGAGGTCAGTTTACATCCCCATTCCAAAGAAAGGCAGTGGCAAAGATTGTTCCAACTACCGCATGATCGCGCTTATTTTCGCATGCTAGCAAGATGACGTTGAAAATCCACCAAGGTAGGCTGCAGCAGTATGTGGATCAGGAGCTTCCGGACGTGCAAGCTGGGTTTCGCAAGGGCATAGGAACTAGAGATCAGACTGCCAACCTTCGCTGAATCATGGCAAAAGCAAGATATTTCCAGAACCCCATCTATTTCTACTTTATTGACTATGCGAAAGCGTTTGACTGCGTAGATCATAGCAGATTGTGGCAAGTTCTCCAAGAGATGGGAGTTCCAATTCACCTCATCTGTCTCCTCAGGAACCTGTATGAAGGGAAGAGGCCACAGTCAGAACTGGGCATGGTCTTACTGATTGTTTTCCGGTTGAGTAAGGACTGATACAAGGCTGCATACTGTCGCCCCGCCTATTTAACCTATTTCTGAGTGCATCATGAGGAAGGCCGGTCTGGAGGAGTCTTCAGCTGGAGTGAAGATTGCTCGAAAACTTATCAACAACCTTAGATATGCGGGTGATACCACATTAATGGCAGAAAGTGAAGTGGAACTCAGGAGACTTCTGATGCGCGTACAAGAAGAGAGTGAGAAGTTTGGGCTTAAACTGAACATTAAAAAGACAAAGATCATGGCGTCTTGCCCTATCAAGTCCTGGAGCATCAAGGGACAAGAAGTGGAAGCTGTGACAGATTTTCTCTTCTTGGGCTCCAAGATTACCTCGGAAAGAGACTGCAGCCATGAAATTAGGAGACGCCTGCTTCTGGGAAAGAGCGCAATGGTTATCCTTGACCGCCTAGTAAAAAGCAGAGACATTAGTCTGCCAACCAAGATCCGTAAACTCGTGCTATGGTCTTTCCAGTTGTCATGTATGGATGCGAGAGTTGGACTGTGAAAAAGGCTGACCGCCGAAGAATTGACGCGTTTGAACTGTGGTGCTGGCGAAGACTCTTGAGAGTTCCTTGGACTGCCAGAAGATCAAATAAGTCGATATTGGCCACCATAAACCCTGACTGCTCATTGGAGGTTCAAATTCCAAAGGTAAAGCTCAGCTACTTTGGTTATCTGATGAGAAGAGAGGAGTCGCTGTAGAAAGGTTTGATGTTGGGAAATGTTGAGTGTCGCCAGAGAAGGGGTAGGCAGCGAACGCAATGGTTAGATGGCATCCTCGAGGCACTGCAGATGAAGTTATGTGATGTTAGGAAGATAGTGAGAGACCGGAAAGCGTGGCGTGACATGATCCCATGGTCCATAGGGTCACGAAGGGTCGGACACGACTGAACGAGTGAAGTGAACTGAACTGATAATTTGATCTTATAGCTAAGCTATGGCATTAATGTGCGACGGCTCATCTTAAATGAAAAATGAACCACAGGCAGAAATATTTTAAGTGTTTTCCGTTCAAATCTCGTGGAAATGCAGTCAGTCGCCATTCCCTATTGCTTATATGCTCAACAAAACATGCAAATCGCTATCTGCAGGTCAGGTGCGAATATTATCCCAAATAAACAAACGGGATAAAAATAACTAAATTTTTGTAGTACACAATTTTTTAGTTAAGCTATTACCTTGCTTTCCAGCGCGCACTAATTAAACGGCTGTATACATTTTTGGCATCCTTGGTGCGTTTTTAGTCTGCATAGGCTATTACATGAAACATCAGCTGGCATCTTTTATTCCATTTGAAAAGAAGGCGACCACCCCTGCTGGATACCCATTACGTCTCTAGCTAAATGTGAATGAAGATATATTATGAAATTGAACATGGAAATTGGGATGCACCAGAGGACGAATGAAAAATTGCCAGTGGTTTAAACATGGTTTAACCTAGTTAGACAACCTATAGTTATCGTTTTTGCATGGTTTCGCGTGGTCTAGTGTTCGTTTTGAATTTTTGTTTGTTTGTTTTTTTACGGGCTTTAATGTCCCAATACGACTCGGGGTATGATAGACGCCGTAGTGGAGGCCTACGGAAAATTTGAACACCACGGGTTCCTTAACGTGCGCTGATATCGTACACCACACAGGCGCCTTACTTTTCGCCTCATCGAACAGCGGACGCCGCGGCTGGGATCAGATCCGGCAGTCTTGTTACATCAGTCGACCGCCGTAACCACTGCACCACCGCGGTGAAGACGTTGTTTGGATTATTATCATAGTGATTTTTCAAGGATGTGATAGTTTAGGGTACGTAATCAAGTTCTAAGTTTAGCTATAAAAAATACTTATTGGTAAATATTTCTTAAAACCTGCATTTATTCCTGTGCATTTATACTCGGCACGACTACTACATGTGGTTCCGACACCAGGAATCGAACCCGGGCCTCCTGGGTGAGAACCAGGTATCCTAACCACATGTAGTAGTTGTTGATTTGATATTAGACTGAACTGTGTTACTACAACTTTGAACTTTAGGGGATTCGAATAAAAGTGAAGAATTCACACGCGGACAAAAACTGTTTTACGGTAACAAAAACACTGAATATATTCAACAAAGTTTACACGCGTCTTTCTCCGACGAAGGGTGCGTTCCCACTGTCTCGTCCCCTCTTCTCTCTCTCGGCCAGTCGTTCCCAGCAGCACTCGCACCCCGCACGTGCGCACAGCCTCCTCGTCGCCGGCCCAGGCCCCTCCTTCTCCTCAGCGGGGTACCACGCCGACCCTAGTTTCCAATCGCGCGTTCCCCGGTTGTTCCGGGAAAGTGGACCATGTCGTCTTCGGTTTGTAACTTGAAACCTAGGAACGCGCTGACTTTTGCTGGCTGCTCTTTCGGGATCAAGAGCTCGGCATTTCTTCTCTGCTTTGTGCTCAGATTAATGGCCCTTTCTCGTTTCTGAAGTCGAGCTACGGGATTGTCGGTTCTTCTTTTTCTTTATATATTCTTTACACCTGCATTTATTCCTGTGCATTTATACTCGGCATAAGCTATCCACTGATGTACGACGATGTTGTAGCGTCAAATTATTTTTAATTAAAATTAAAAATAACGGCGAGTAATTGCCACGCGTAGTTATTTAAAGTCTATTCTAGATGTGAAGTGTAAAAGTATCCAACACTTGTGGTATAACTATACTAAAAAGCTGAATTATACTAAGTTTAGCGGCGCCGTTAAAGATTGCTTGTTGACTTAGGTTAACATCAATGGGCAAATCAATCAGTACTGTGAACTAAACACAGCGCTGAGTGCGCATGTCTCTCTTTTCCGCTCTTGCCTGCTGTGCGCTATAATTATGATGTCAATATATTTTTCAAGAGATTTCTGGTTGAGATTTTAGGTCATCTCATCTTATTTGGTTTAAATATCCACGCTTTAAATGTCCAACACTGGCTTATTTAGAAATCGAGCAACCATCCCTATCAGCAAAACATTGTGTTGAAAATCTGCGAAAAACTCGCACATGTTTTTATAAAAAGTACTAAGAAAGTACTCAGAGACTTGGAATGAGAGCAGTTAGGGATAAGGGTAGATGGAGAATACCTCAGTAATCTGCGATTTGCTGATGACATTGCCTTGCTAAGTAACTCGGGGGATGAACTGCAAATAATTGATGACCTAGACAGGAAATGTAGAAAGGTAGGCTTGAAAATCAATATTCAGCAGACTAAGGTAATGTTCACAGCCTTGGGAAGGAACTGCAGTTTGCATTGGGTAGCGAAGTACTGGAAGTAGTAGGCGAATATGTCTACTTAGGACAGACAGGTAGTAACCGCAGATCCAGACCATGAAAAGGAAATAACAAGAAGAATAACATTGGGATGGAGCGCAGTTGGCAAGCACTCGCAGATTATGACTAGCAGCTTACCGGTATCGCTCAAGATGAAAGTATACAACAGTTGCATCTTACCTGTACTCACCTGTGGGGCTGAAACGGGGAGGCTAACCAAGAGGGTTCTACTTAAGGTGAGGACAAACCAGAGAGCTATGGAACGAAAAATGGCAGGGGTAACTTTAAGAGATAGGAAGCGTGCAGAGTGGGTCCGAGAAATAACTCAAGTTACTGACATTCTAGTGGAAATTAAGAAGAAGAAATGGGCATGGGCAGGACATGTAAGGCGAAGAGAGAATAACCGATGGTCGCTTAGGGTAACAAACTGGATTCCAAGGGAAGGAAAGCGTAGCAGGGGGCGGCAGAAAGTTAGGTGGGCGGATGAGGTTAAGAAGTTCGCAGGGGTCAAGCGGATGCAGCTAGCACAGAACCGGGTGAATTGAAGAAATATGGGAGAGGCCTTCGCCCTGCAGTTGGCATAGTCAGGCTGATGATGATGATGATGATGATTAAAATTCATCGAACTAAAACAGTCGCCCTCTATCTATCCCCTCCAAGAGTAACTCATGAATCCTCCCTTGTTTCGAAAATATGATTGCAGAAAGAGATTTTACGAAATCGTTGTGTACTATTTCTTCCTTATGGCAAGACGCCACCGCGTGCTTGTCCAGGCTTCACCTCCACGTGCCCGCCGGTATAGGCGGCCTCCCCTCCAGCAGTTCTATTCTAACCTCCATGGATACTGCCCTGTTATTCTCTTATTCTCCGATCAACGGTTTAACGTTGTGCTGGGAATACAGCGCATGTCGTACCCCTGTAAGACTTTCAAAAGTATCCTTTCATTGCCTTATTCATGGCTCATAACTCCATGCAGTTTAGCATTTTTCGTCGGAGCTTTATAATTAACTGCGATGAGGCATTCTTCGTACGTTGTGCGGATACTTTTTTGCAGTAACCCGTATCGGTCAGTCCCTTCCAGCGGAGGTGTTTATACATTTTTTATTTTTGCCCTGAAGCAAGCCGTTGCCGCGATCACCATGCCAGTTTGCAGAATGCACAAGCCCCAATGGAACTTCAAACTGTTCAGCCAGTTTTGCGCATTCCTGTAAGCAAGCGGAACCTCTGGGGGAAACTTAAGCTCTGTTTTAAGGGCATGACGGGGCACCGGTATTGGTTCCTGTATGCGGATTCTCCTGTGCGTATGTGTGAGCTAAAGCGGCAGTATATACACTTTGTTAGTGACTTAATCAAAAAATACTGTTTAGCTCATCTGTTAGCTCATACATACTCAACATTCCAGCTTCGTAAGCTATGAGAATTATGTGAGAAATAATCCGACACGCATATATAGAGCCCGCTTTAACCAAAGAACGGTTGTTCGTGGCTCAGGACCTCAGGAGTACCTGACTCGGGTTCAATGTTCCCAGAGAGCTCAATTCCCATCCCAGAGCCTGATAGATCGGCCATGTCATAGAGTAAAGTGACGTCAAACATTACACCGATCAATTATGCCAGGCTGTATACCGCATGGTGACTACCACCTGCCAGAAATATGAATAAGGGCTCAATTTGGGCAAGCCCGCGTGAAGCCCAAATGAGGCAGCCTTAGCTAAACCGCTTTAGGTCCCACATGGGCTGTAATGGGGCTGGAAGGCGGGCGTGCCCGCATGGTACCAAAATCAGTCTTTTGTGGGGACTTTGAAGGTCCGTGCAATAGCAGGTGGGTTCTAGGTTCAAAAACAACGTCCAGCCCAATTGGGGCTGCCCACATAAAACTGCTTTACATCCCACATGGGCCGTAATGGGGCTGGAAGGCGGGAGGGCCCGCATGATACCAAAATTGGTCCCTTGTGGGGAATTTGAAGGCACGTGCAACAGCAAGTGGGCTTTAGGTTCAAAACCAACAGCCAGCCCCAATTGGGGCTGCCCACACAAATCCGCTGTAGGTCCCACATCGGCCATAATGGGGCTAGAAGGCGCGCGTGCAATTGCGTAATCATTGTTTCCAAGATTTATTTGCATTAGATATTGCCCTAAATTACTATTATAGATGATTTGTATAACAGTTGTTGCCATGTTTAGTCGATTAGAAATTTACATGGCTTTAGTTCTCGCGCTCATGCAAATTGCGCTACAAATACTAAAACAAACTGATTGCTAAATGTTGCCTCTTATGTGGTTGCTTTGGTCAGCCTGCAATTCCCAGCACAATATTACTGTTCAGAACACACATCTCCATAGCCTGAACAAGATCTACATGAAGTCATTTTGGCTAGATGAATGTTATGAATTATTGTAAAATTTATTATTGTGGCTGTTTAGAAAGTGCAGACATGTATAAAGTAATTACTTAATTATGTGCATAAATATTGATTGGGAAAACTTCGACTAGGGCTTTCCATCAATTTCTTGCGTCGGACCCCTTTGAGAATATTGTGGGCAAGCACAAGTGCGGCTAGCGCTATAGAACCCATATTGGTCCTATGTAATTATATGAGGGGCTAACTGAAATAAAACAAAATGTTCCTCCAAAGCGGCTGCCCAAATCGGTCCAAAGTAGGACCATCGCGAGGAGTGTGCGGGATGTGCCCTTTTAACAATGCCGGAAAAATGTGGGCAGCCCCGCAAGGGCTCCCTGCATCGGCCCCTAGTGGGGCCCATTGGGGCTTTGTCGACAGCCCCCTTCGGGCCTACGTCGGCCCCTCTTGCAGCACCCACATTGAGCCCACCGGAGCTGTCCTGCATTGCCTACATCGGGCCCACCGGGGCCCACCCTTCAGAGCCCACTTTGTGCTACCTGGGATTGTTTAAAAGAGCACGGAGGAGGGATAAAAAGTTTTACGTAGTGACTAGACGTCACGTTTTCAATGCATATAAAACAGTCTCACAAAAAATACACCCTTCATAGAAGCTAAGAGACCAAAATGTTAAAATGGAGGTTACCCGTTTGCCCACCGATGTCACAAATAATTTCCAGCGTCTACATCGCTCAATTTCAAGATCCAGGTGTGGCGATGACCCTATACTCACTGAACCGATGAAAACCAACTGAACAGGACGTAGGGAGTTCGAGTGAGCGGTCAGGAAGTTTTTTAAAACCTGCTTTCCTTGCAGTCAAAGGCGTCCGCTGCCGGCGGGCAAGCAGCAGCATGGCCGTATAGCGAAATAGTCAATTTTCTCTTAGAGCAGTAAGTTATCCTCAGAATTCCTTCGACGTGGACGGCAGAGATATGCTACTGCCCCATGACCACAGCGGCAGAAACCAATGCAAGCGTCGTCATTTAGAGTTAGTTCATATATACCCAGTTGCTGTTGAACGTTTCTATGTCAACAGTTACAGGTGACATGAATGAAAAATAATGGTTATCAAATGTGAGTTGGTCACAGTATAAAATCTCTACAAAGTGCTGCATGAGGAATAGAAACGATCTGCCAGTGAGGCTTTATTATTTCCCCGAGTCGGTGTATTCACACTTCCGGGATGGACAGCTCCGGGTTGTCCATCCCAATACCAACATTCTGTGTTTCAACTACTTAGGAAGGAGCAATGAACAAGGGTCTAGGGGGAGCTTCAGTTCCCAAGCGGAGCCAATGTTCAGGAACGGGAAGTTGTCCTTGTTCAGTTCTCCCATATATTGTATAGCCGTCTTCTTTCTCTCGTTCTACCCCTAACCACTGACGAAGTCTTTTATATACATCATTGCCGCATTAAAATATCGAGGGTCTTTTGGTAGCAGGGATCCAGCGCATCTCTGAAAGTAAGGAGGAAACCACAGGCAATGAGATTACTTCCAAACGTTTTAAAGATGCCTTCGGCCTAGGTGCGCTTCAAGGGTTAGCTAATGAAGATGCCGGTAAATACATCATTAAGATCCAAAAACGTTTTCCGTTGTGGGGATTGACTTTGAGTACAGGGCTGCTATGGTTTGTGCTGCCACTTGGGCTCGATGCGCGACTTGCCACTATTCTTCCGCACCAGATAAAACTGCTAGGCACCGCCTCACATAAATATGCGCTTCTTTATTGTCTACGCTAAACTCTATTTTGATTTTATTGATTTTGTATGATTACCACTCCTATCTGTAATGCCTCCACGGTCATTATAGTAATCAAATTATTCCTGACAGGCGTCCGGTGTTACTGGGGCCGCTGGCATTTCTGCACTGAAACTGCGAGTGGCGCTACAGATACTTATAGAGATCTTAGGGTGAATTAACAAAGCTTAAAAATTCTGAACTGAAAAAATAAGCGAAGTACGCTAAGTTCATAACATCGTACAAGTGCTCTCCTGACATGGCAGAGAAGTGTACGGCAAGCTCTTTTCCAGTGGTATTTGACGTAATATTTTGCTGCAGCTGGGCAAGCGGTGCAACTTTTTCTTGTCATAAAAGCCTCGGGAGAAAAGATTTCAATGCTAGCCTCATGCGGCGACAACCATGATGAATGCCAAGGGGCTCCTGTATTAAGCAACGACGCGTGTTCGGCATAGAAGGCAACCACAGCGCCACTATTTCGAGTGGTATTCGTAATAAGCGCTTAAAAGCCTGCCGTAACGCTCCACCAAAATTCAAAATTCAAAAGAGCTTGCAGAGCTTTGAATAGAACTACCTGATTTAAGACAGTTAGTTTCATGCACTCAATCAAAAGTGAGGAATTCAGAAAAATTTGTGGAACTCTTATGTAAGTGCACAGAATGCAGTCTCTTGGAACACATAATTCTTAATAGCCTCCACCTCACTATGAGTGCAAACGTTTTCTTACATAAGTGAAGTTTCGTAGTGCTCCTTCTACAGCAAATTCATTTTCAGACAAGCTGCAGTTACCGCAGTTTTCTAACTCTCCTAGCTATACGCCGCCCAGGTTATACGTGCTGATACCATGCAAATAAATTGGGGCTGGAAATAAATGTAGCACTTAAATTGAAAAAAAAACAGATGGTGAAATGACCGCTCAAAGTTGTTCATATCTTTGTGCGCTTTTACTTTTATGCACTATACAATTCGACTCGGTACTACGAGGCTTTAATTTATGCATATGGCTCACTAAATAAATTAATCAACCCGTCGAGGTGGTGCAGAGGGTAGAACGCTCGACTTCAATGTCCGAGGATGTGGGAGCGGATCCCGGTCATGGCGGCCGCTTTTCGATGTAGACAAAACGTTAGGCGCCCATGGGCTGTGCGATGTCAGTGCACGTGAAATAACCGCAGATTGTAGAAATTTCCGGAGCCCTCCACTACGGCTTCTCTCATAGCCCAAGTCACTGGGACGTTTGACGTTCAACCTTACAAACGAAACCAAGAATAAATTTTGACCACATTGCCAATAACATACAGGAGACATTTTTGGTACTGTGTTTGGCTAGCATGTATTTCTTGATATATGAAAATCCATTTCGGACCGACAAATAGACAGAACGGGCCGATGAAGTAGTATTTAACTGATTTTTGTTACTGGCAAGGCAAGTGTCCACTTAGCCTTTAGAACTATTGCGCATGGCGCCTATTGTCCACTCTAAGAGAATCTCCACAATTTACAAACATTCATCAACAAATGCCCATGCAATTCCCAGAGCGCAACATCAACGCAGCACCATTGTCATGGAGATTAACACTACTGCAAATGTGCACTCTCTTCAGCGTTTTATCTGCTGCCCATATTTGCATATATGCATTACTTCTACTGAATACAATGTGACGTCAGTTATACGTCTACTCTGCATTTTCAGTTTTCCACTGTTAAACAGAAGTGTAGTAAGGTTTACTGCTTCGTGAGCAAAACTAGTAGCATTTAAACGCAAACATTCCTATAGCCCTTTCATAAAAATTATTGGCGACGCTTGACTTCCACCTATAACTGCAGGATACTATAGGAGGAGGAAGAGGACAAAATTATTGATGAGAAATTGGTGCATTCATTCTTCGTGAGAGTATACTCTTCTCCTTAAGCCGCCCCAGGGGTGGTCGTCGCTCTATGGCGCTTGACGACCTCCTTGGCCCAGGCCGTGATAGCGCGTTGCCGGCCTGGATCTAAGAGCTAAGCAATGCAGCCTCCCACTGTTCCAGATGGGTAATCTGCAGGTCCTGCGATGGTTGTATACGTTTTCACATTTCAACGTGCTGTACCATAGATCTGCCCTCTGATCACCGCAAAGGGAACACGAGGGGCTCTATTCGCCTGGATACCATTGTGCTAATTTATGTGGATAAAAGCACGTATTTGTCTTAAGTTTTTTAGTTGTTTTTGCTGCGATTTCCTTAGTGTAGGGTGGGGTTCTGGGTATTTCAGTCTGCGCTTGTACCAGTTCGTAATTCTTTGTACATGGGGTTCCTCTCGCGAGCCGATCCTAGTTCGGGGTAACGCACCTCCCGACTTACGACTAATTCTTGGGCCTCATTTCCATGATGCCTCGCGTGTGTGGGGACCCACAAAAGTTTCATCTAACGTGCGTTCTTGGAGTGATTTAAACCCTTCAAAATTTCGGCTTCTGGTTGATGAATTCGACGTTTTGCGAAATTTTGAATTCCTGTTTTCGAGTCATTGAAAAAGAATTTGAAGTTCGTCGTGACAATCACCAGAGCTAGAGCCGCCTCCTCTGCCTCGTCTGATGATCTGGCTTTGTTTATGGCTCCTGAATTTTGTAAGCGATACGTGTGACCGACTACTGCCAGTGCCAGGGCATACGCTTCCTTATCCCCGTATTTTGCCGCGTCGACATATGTCGTTTGTGGTAGATTAGAATAGTGTCTATCTAATGATTGCGCTCTTGCTACCCGATATTGCAGTTGAAACTCCGGGTGCATGTTTTTAGGTAGTGGAGGGACTTCCAGTGTTTTGTGTATTAGACGGGGAACCGACGTTACGTGGGAGTGTCTACCCTTATAGTGTATGTCGGGCTTTTCCAGTACCTGTCCTGCGGTCTACGTTCAAGTCAGCCACTCGCTTTGCGCCGTGGGTTGCGCTTCAGTCATTTCTTCTAGTGTGCTATGTATTCCGAGTTGTATGCTTTTCTTGGTAGCCGTGCTAATGGGAATACTGAGGGCACTATTGAAGGACTGCCGAATAATGGAGTCGATCGCTTCTCTTTCCTTGGCCTGTGGAAATAAGTGGGGTGTGCAGTATATGATGCGGCGGGGAACGAATGCTAGCAGAAGTTTGACGACTTTCCTTTCATTCCTCTGTATTTGATATTAATTTCTTCGTATGAGGCAAGATGTGTGATTACTTATCGTTCGGAATTTTCGGATTAAATCGTTTTTGTCATTTGATTGAATGCATGCACCCAGTATGCGTAACTTTTCTAACCTCGATATTAGGCTATTAGCCCACATTTAAAGTCCCGCTTTAGCCAAGCCGTATGAAAGTGACTGCGTGGCATCCGGTAACGTGACTGTAACGCTTCGGGCAGTCTGATTCTGACATCTATCTCCTGTATGTAAGGAGAGGCCCCAGTCGCCAGCTCCTGCAAAACGTAATGCGAGGAAACCTTACGCTCAGTTAGTGCGTAACGATGCCACTTGCCAGCTACCGCTTGCCAGCACCATGCTCTGGAATTTTGGTTCACAGAACCAACGCTGGCGCCGGTGGATGGCCGCCGACGGCGGAGTTTCGGTTAGTAGCACTTTAAGAGGATATGATACCCCTGAGGTGCGAGTAAGGAAGCTTCAACATTTCTGAGTTTGTGTTGAAATAAAAGTCTTGAATCTTGGCCCTATAATTTTCGAATGAGCTGACGGCAAACACAGCAAGTGTCAGTCATTCGTTTAAGAATTCGTACGGCCCTCAAGGACCTCGGATGTGCCTCTTATCGTCTCGTCTATGGTACTTCGTTGCGTGTACTGGCTGATTTCTTGAGCCCCCTGTCATCATCGGTCCTCCAGGCACAGTTCATGTTGTACGGCTGTCTAAAATATTGCCCCCCCCCCCATATCCGCCCCTCCAGACAGCTCCCTGCCGCTTACACTTCGACTATGCGCTGCGATGACTCTGTCCCCAAAGGGGAGGCCACGTGGTGGCGCGTTTAGCGCCGCATGATTTAAGGTGAGGTGACGTGTACAGCGTCGTGCGCTATGCGAGAAAGGGGAAGGAACGAACGAGCAGCGGATGAAATAAATACGTTTGCCTGTGATCGTTGTTGGAGCAGCATCTTGAACAACTGAACGCCTTTACAAGAAAGTATAATTTTCCCAGAAAGTAAGAAAACTTTCGTTTTTCTGAGACACTTTCTTTTGGCTGCAAAGTATAAGAAATCTGAAATCATATTTTCTACCGCTTCTTTAGCACACAAGGGACATTAGGCGAAGGAGGAACACATAAGAACAGGACGAACGCTAGTCTTCAACTGTCGTTTATTGAAGCAATATGTCATATATACGATCTCAAAATGAACATCACACATGCGTAGTGAGGGTGCCAGGCTTAGAGGGCCCCTGAAACGCCATTTACGGGCGTATTTTGATGCCACATGTGTTTAGAGGTGGTCTTAGTGAGCATCGAGATCATATTCAAAACCTCTGCGTATTAGCTATAATTTACAAATAACTTTTGAAAATTGCCACTCGCAGCCGACTTGTGCGACGCACCACCGTGCGTTTTCAGCCGTCCAGCTCATGCGACGTCATTGGCGTTAGCGTTATCATTCGCCATGGCCATATGACGTCACGTGTAAGTTTTGCAATTATAGATTTTAAAATTAGCACTATTCTTCCTGAATGAAGTATTTTATTCGTTAGTTATTATTGCATATTAAAGAAAGGTAAGAATTCTGCGCGCATGTTGATGGAAACGGAGCACTTCCGGCCGAGAGAGATCCGTCTGCTCGCAAAAGCACGTCTTGTCCGGTGTCAGTCTTGAAATCTCGCGATAGCAACTGCTGCTGCTTTTTTTCTGGTCTGCAATGGACCACAATTGCTGTGTAGTTGGCTGTAAAGCCGAGGACAGGAAAGATGTTATAATGCGACATCGTGTCCCTACAAAGCAAGGTGTCACGCGGGAAATCTGGCTCCAACGCGTCGGGCTGTCATCGTCGGACAAGCGCCAGGAGCTCAGAGTTTGTGGCCGCCACTTTTCCGCTGACGCATACCAGTACAATCCCAGTTTGGCGCAGCAAACTGGCCTCAACGTGAGACGTCAACGCCTCAAGTCCGACGCTTTGCCGACGCAGTTTCTCCCTGGAATGGTAAGTTTTCTGGGTTGCGAGTTATTGTGGAAACACGCGTTGAATGGCTCGGAGTCTCGCATGGAAGTGCATGAAGCCAAACGCAAGTTTTGTAGGCGCAGAATCCTTCTGCGCGAACCGCTCTTGCGAGAGGACAACAAGTTAAGGCGCTGAAAATGTATGAAAGGGAGCTCTCGCCCTGCGGCGCGTGGATAAGAAAAAAAAAATAAATATAAGGCGAGCTTCTCACATGGAACCATGAATTAACATACAATAACGTGTACGCGATCACAACAATCGTAGTATAGGGTTAGGGTGGTCGACTGCTGTGCCCAAGGCACAGCGGCCGCTTTTCGACGGAAGCGCATGCAAGCAAGGTGCCCGCGTACCGGTGCGGACAAAAGTAAACGGAGCACGCTTTTTCTTCTATCATTTTTCACTCGGTGCATATTTGAAACTGGTAGTCGTGGTATGAGTGGACCGGTAGTAGACGCAAGTGCCCTTTCACGGACAAATATTTCCGGATCTCCAGTGAGGAAGGCATTATTTTAATTTGACTGAAAAAGCCTAACTGCTCCGTTTACTTACGTCCGCACCTGTACATGTGCTGTGCGATTTTACTCAGTGCTGTGCGGCGCCTCGTCTGAGTCGAATTTGGGCCGTTGAACCCTATAAACCAAACCTGACTTGTAATAAAAAAGAACTGCTTATTTTACAGTGCGTCCAGTCCAATCTTGATCTTTGCCTTTTAACACCAGTATATGCATGTCTTTCTCATTCATGAAGCGGAAAATTGAAGGGCAAATTGGCTCATTATGATACAATTAATGAAAGGAGCCAACAGTATTGTCCAAGGTAAATGTTAGTTGTTTTTTTTTTAATACTTTTGAGGTTGATATTAATCAGAATTAGTCCTGTAATGATTTTAGGAAGAAAGATAATTAAATACAAAGTGGAAGGAAAAATAACATGCAGTATATAGATAAAATAAAAGGTATCCCCTATGTTTACCTTGCACTTGCAGACTGTTGGCTCCTTTCATTCTCATTCAAGTGCAGAATAATAAAACTGCCATTAACACAATGTTGATTACGCACAAATTTCTTTTCTTTTCTAAGCATGGCAAACCATCATCGGCAGGAAGCCCGAAAGACCTCAGCACTACTCAGGTTTCCTCTGTACAGGTTAGCACTGTGATCACGGTATTAATAACAATCTATATATGCTTTTATATGTATATTTATATTATATTTATATTTGTGTATATTTAGGCTACATATATAACTTTGGAATATGTTGCAGACATATATGATGGCTCTATTGCTAGAAGCTATATAAACTAGCACAACTGTTGCTATGTCTTTATGCTTTCTTGCAGTTATATGTTCAACCATTGCTTCAGGCACCTACAGGAGGTAATCCAAATACCACAGCTCTTCCTGTAGAGGTGAGAATATTTTAGACAGTTTTTTGTCCAGTGGATGATGCAAGTCTTTTGACATATGTACATGTTTAATTTTCAACTGTACTGAACAGCTTTGTATTATGTTGCATGTGATGGCTCTATTGCCCGAGTAAGTAAGCTATGAAAATTAGTGCAAATGTTATGTCTGCTTCCATGCACAAGCTCGATCATCGCTTGAGGAACCTTCTGGAAGCAATTAAAAATGTAGCTCTTCCTGTAGAGATGAGATTATTTTGGAGTTCAAATAGTTAGTTTTGTTTAGTGGATGATGCAATGCTTTGGTGTGCACTGGCGCACCAAAAACAAAAAAAAAACTCTGAGCACATATATTAACTGGATTAACATGGGAGACACGCCGTCCAAAAATAATGAGCTGTTGGATTGGTTCATGGAACGGTGTATTAATCTACTGTCCTGCATTGTGTCTTTTGTTTGTGCTGCTAACATGCCTCCAAATTTTTCAGGGCTCTTGAAACTCCACAAAATACAGCTTGTCTGTGCGAACTTTTTAGTCATAGCAGTTCTCCACTTTCAGAATATTTGTGTATGTGTAGCAAGTTGACAATGTGTGCATTTTGACTCTATACAGCACCTGAAAATGAAAGCATGAATTATTTCAAATCTGCAACCATCATTATAATTATGAATATCTGTCTGCATTAAGCATCGTAAGCGGGGCCTTCAACTACTCGCACGCATACTGTGGCAACACAGACAATGTGGGAGTGCAATTCTGTTGGTAAGTCATTATTGATAAAGCTGTTGTAGTGTTGCGAAAATGCAATAAAGAGAGCTATATGATTGATTACATTAAACGTAGATGGGGTGCTTGCCAATAATTCTAAATATATGAAATTTTTTTCAGGTACACAGGTGTCTATTGGACTTAAATCTCTAGTCAGCACCAAGGTCCAAACAAAGAAGCCTGCCACCAGAAAAGTCGGGGTAGAGGCCGACCAGGGAACCTGTACAGCAAGAAAAACGCACCTAACTGCAACGGTACTTGATCCGCTACCACCTGTGCCAAGGAATTTTCAGCCTCCTCGTGGCTCAACACCCATCCCGATGGAAGTACATGACTCTGTGTGCACCGAAGACGACAACAAGCCGCTAACTGCAGGCAGGGACATGAGTTATGTGCTGCCATCTGATGCCAGCTTCTGCAAGTATTATTATTTCCACTTCAACAGAGTTTCAATATTTAAAAACAAAAGCCCCAGCTGCAGACAGTCATGATATAGTGCATTACAGTGCAACTGTAGATCGGTTGCACTTATTCAAGCTAGCTCGATGACATACAAGTGTCTCGTAGGGGCATAAAAGTATTCAAACTTTCCTAGTTTAGTTCATCAACAGCATAAAAGCAGATGTCAAACGAAGACATAGAAGCATACTACATTTTTAGTCTGTGCTTAAATTTCCTTGTCCTTGTTCGTGCTGTTTCTCCTTTGAAATGGATGTCACCTAACTCTTCATCTACTGCAGCAGGGCCAAGTAATGCAGGTTCACAATTATTTCAGCCAAATCAGATGGAGACTTGAACTTTCAAATACCATGCAGTTCAACGAATAATGTTGCAAAGTTCATCTAAAGTTCTTGCAAGCTTCATTCTTGGAGTGTTTCAAAGACAGTATCAAGACTGCAATGCCCCACACTGCATGGGATGGAGGGCTTGGCTGCAATATGAGAAATGTAGTTTTGCAAGTTGTGTACAAACAAGCATATAACGCAGTAATGACATAGCATCGATGTCATAGTCTCCTTCCTTGTTCTTAGGAGTGTGCATGTTGGGATGTGAAGAATATATGCAGGATCAAGCAGGCTAATGGCAGGAGCCATTAGTCTGCATTAGTGTGCGGGACGTTCATGGTGGGGCCAAGAAGCAGAAAAGGGAGTTGAAATATATCTGAATTATGGCATTCCATACTAATCATGTAAATATGTGAACAAAATGCAAATCTGGGAGCTTGATTAGAAAGGGGCCTATTCCGGGCTGCGGTAGCTTCATTGGGAATGCTTGGTACCCTTTCCTGTCGTCTGGTATTTACTGCTATCACTGGCCGCACGTTAGAACAGAACTTCTTTCAGCCACTTTTGTGCATTTGTTGGCTATGGCAGGCAAAAACATTTGTCATTTCAGCACTGTTCATTAGGCAAAAAATGAAGAAAACGCGACGAAATACATAGACATGACATGTATGCTACGTCACCTATGTGTCACAGGTTCACTCATTCAAACCTGCAAATATACCCTCCCCGTGACACAGTCCATTCGAGTGATAGCGTTCATAACTCTTATGCATGGCTTGACATGATTAAGGATGTTGTAATACTCACAATGGGTCAACAAATATTGCCTTGATGAGTCAATAGAGACCATGCCTCATACATACCTTGCACACCACTAATCTCGGACGTGGGGTTAGGATATTCACAGTTGTTTCAGCTAGCAAAAGGGCAATTTTTCCTTACATAATATGGTCATGTTGTGTCTGTCTAGTGTACATTAGTGCTGTCTTTAGAGCTACTATGGAGCCATCACATGCACTTTGCCGTTTAATTTTGCACAAATATTTGAACAAGTCACTAAGATGCACAAGGATATTTGATTCTTTTGGGAGAAAAATATAAGTTGCGTAGCCATAAAGTGTACCTAATTTTCCATGGCATTTTTCTGTTCCTGTTGATAGAACGAAAAGAACAACAACTGCATACCTACTATAAACTTTGACAGGACCTTTATTTAGCACATTTTACAGCCAAGACATTCCGAGATGAACATCCACGGCTGCTACGTATTAGTTCATTATATTAACAATCACATGGAACCAATCGCTGATGTCACTGCACTTCTTTTTCGGCGACTATCAGGATAAAACGGCTCAGTCAGAGATTGAGGAACCCCTTTACGAAGAGCGGAATTTCCTTGTGTTCGAGGGTTGCCTGCGGCAACTTCTTGAGACCTGCACAATGTGCGGGCAAACAAGAACCCTTTACTTTAGCATAGTGGGAAGCCTTGTGACTGTGAAGGGGACATGCTCACTGCAGCATTCTTTCATCTGGAAAAGCCAGCCACTGGTTGAAGGAAAGGCAGCAGGAAATGTCCTCCTGGCTGCAGGTATCTTGTTCTCTGGCTGCGGTATAGCTTCGGTTCTTCGGTTCCTGCAATCCATCAGGGTGCAAGACATCACAGAGAGGACCTACTACAATTACCAACGGGCATACTTGCTACCTGCCATAAATGAGGTTTGACAATAAGTATATCTCTCATACAACATTCAAGTCAAAGTATACGTTATTAACTCCATAACTAGATGTCGCATCCTTTCATGACAACTTGAAGCTACAATGCAACATATAAAACATATAAAGAGCTGCATATATGCAACCGCGGAGGCATTGCAGTGCAATGCACCTGCTATTGCACATCTCTGTTGCCTTTGGCTACATGTTTAATAAACCAGCTGCATGCTCTAGTACTGAAGGCATAATTTTTGCAATAAGTATTTTTTACTAAATGTGCTGTGAGAAAAGTGAAAAGCAATGAAGCATTTGAAACCTGCCCCCCCCCTCATCCTAATGTGCACTAAGGCAACCACATGACTGCAAGTTTGTAGCCTCTAAATTGAACATCTCCTTCTTTGCAGCTTTTTCAGCAAAGGCAAGCAGAACTTGTTAGTGATCTTGGGACAACAGATCTGGCAGGGGATGGTCGCTGTGACTCGCCAGGCTACAGCGCAAAGTACATGACTTACAGTGAACTAGCTGTGCAGAATGGAGCCATTTTGCACACAGCACAAGTTCAAGTCGGTGAGGTAAGCCCGAGTCAGAACAATATGATGATTCTTTCCCAAATCAATTCTATGCTTGAATTTCCTGCCCTGCTTCAATGACTAAAGTGAGGCAACACCCTAAACGTCAGCCAATAATGAAGAGCACGTGCAAGGCCAGTGAACAAAAAATTCAAACATGGCACAAAACTGGTATTGGAATCATAATGTCTAACCATTTTTATAATATGCTAACTACTGTTCACTTGTGCAGTCACCAGAGTTGCCAAACAGTGTTTCGATGGAGAAACAAGGCCTGATCAAGTGCTTGGCAGCAGTGGAAGACATGGGAATCGGAATTTCTTCACTGACTACAGGTACCATCCAATGTTCTTGCACATGTTAGTCTTCATTACAATAATATATATGTCAATGTCACTATCATTTCATCAAGTGTTTAGTCTGATTTATGGGGTCCAATAAGCCAAATCAACTCTATAGTTATGAAAGGCGCCATACTAAAGAATTCAGAATAATTTTGACTCCCTTGGTTATTTAATGTGCCCTGAAGTAACCCAGATGCTTTGTGTTTATCCTCCACCGAAACAGGGCAGCTGCAGTTGGGAGTAAACACGAGTCTTCTGGCTCTGTAAGTGGCAAGAATTACACCAGCAGAATAAGCATTTAGCTTGTCTTACTCTTGCAGATAGATACAAACTGGCCCAATTTATAGCTGTGATTACACAAATAGTCTGATTGAGATTAATGTACCATCGTTAAAAAAAGCTGTGTTTACCTCTGCTCTTACCATTTTGAATGGGCCTCACAGTTCCTTTTCTCCTTTTTCTTTCTTTTTTTTTCTTCATAGACCGGCACCCAGCCATCAGGCGGTACTGCAGGACAAGCAGAAGTTCCGTTTTGGTGAGTGACAGGCGTTAGTGCTTGGTCATCTCGTCAAAGCTGACGGCGTCCAGCCTGATCCTCAGGTGGCCGGAGCCGTTGCCGCGTTTCAGCAACCTCAGAATGTGAAGGAGCTCCGCAGTTTTCTTGGGTTTTGCTCATGTTTTCGACGCTTCAACCCTCGTTTTGCAGATGTCGCCTACCCGCTCATGTGCCTTACTACATAAAGACAATCCATTCCAGTGGACATTTGAATGCGACTCATTCTTTCCGACAACTGAAGTTCCTCCTAACATTACATCCTATGTTACGGCATTCCAACCCTTCTGCTCCAACTTCAGAGCACACGGACGCAAGTGGCATAGGCCTGTGCTGTCCTCGTTCAGCGCTATGACGACAGCGAACATGTGATTGCTTACGCCAGTCGGACTCTATGCAAGAGTGAACGGAACTGCACCATCACCGAGCAGGAATGTCTCGCGGTTGTTTTCGCCGTCCGGCGGTTTCGCTGCTACCTGTACGGAGAGCCTTTAGTAGCAGTAACCAATCACCATTCCCTATGCTGGCTACTCAATCTCCGTGATCCGTCTAGTCGCCTAGCCCGCTGGGCACTTCGCTTGCAAGAATACGACTACAGCATTTCGTTCAAAAGTGGCTGACGACACGCAGATGGAGACTGCCTCTCCCAGTTGCCACTTGCCACGACGGAATGCGACGCGGACAACTTTAATCATTACGTCGCTGCTTTATCTCAGAAATTTCCAGATACTCATACCTTTCGAACAGAGGAACACACCGACCAGCATCTGGAGTCGTTCTTAACTGCTGCTCAGGACTCAACCTCGAACAGCCAGTTTTGCCTATGTGATGGCCTGCTATACAAGAAAGTTTACTCGGACACTGGCCTTCGGCTCCTGTTGGTAATACCTGGAATCCTCCGTCTTTCTGTTTTACGCGTCATGCATGATGATCCAGCTTCGGGACACCTGGGATCTTCGAGAACTTTGTACTGCACTCAGGAGCGATTCTACTGGCCACGGATGCGCCACACCAATGAACAGTATGTTGCAAGCTGTCCTCAGTACCAGAGTCACAAAGGTCCTACTGGTGTTGCACCAGGAATGTGGTGCCACCCAAGGCTCCTTTTGAGAAAGTTGGAGTGGACCTTTTGGGTCCTTTTCCAGA
Organism: Amblyomma maculatum; assembly: GCA_023969395.1. Taxonomy (NCBI): domain Eukaryota; kingdom Metazoa; phylum Arthropoda; class Arachnida; order Ixodida; family Ixodidae; genus Amblyomma; species Amblyomma maculatum. The sequence continues at coordinate 261,897 of JAJIZL010124712.1, forward strand.
GCCGCATGGAGGCAATCATTGGATTGTTGTATATGTGGACCATCTTACTCGCTACTGTGAGACGGCCGCTCTTCCCGCAGCTACAGCATACCAAGTTTCCCTGTTTAAGCTGCGTTCAGTCATCTTGCGACATGGTCCCCTGAGAGTTGTTATAAGTGACAGAAGTCGTCAGTTTACTGCCGAGGTAATTGAAGAACTCCGTTTATGTGCATCTCATTTCAGACATTGGACCCCTTACCACCCTCAGACAAATGGTTTAACTGAACGCACCAATAGAACTCCCACGAATATGCTTGCCCCCCCCTCCCAATGTATGTCGCATCGGACCATAAAAATGAAGACTGTGTTCGTCCGTTCATAACATACGCCTTCAGCGCTACCAGGCATGAGACCACAGGATACAGTCCATTCTTCCTCCTGTTCGCCCGCTCCCCTCGACAAACCCTCTACACCATCCTCCCATTTTCCACTCAAGACGACCCGTGCTTAGCCAAAACTCTTTGCTTGGCTGAAGAAGCACGGCGAATAGCCCGACTGAGGACTTAGGCGTCACAAGAGCGATCGAAAGCTCGCTATGATGACCACCATCGCCAGATCATCTACTTCCCCAGTGACCTAGTCTGGCTTTGGAAACCAATGAGAAAGCGCAGCTTACACCAGAAAATGCTGGCACGCTACACTGGTCCACGTGATCTTAGAACGACTCGACGAACTTGACTACCGAATTGCACGTCTTACGGCCAGTGCACGACGTTCGGCAAAAACTGAGGTGACACATCGGCCGTTTGAAGAAGTGCCACTTTCGTGACAACACCTGACTTGCCGGTGGGCTTCGTTTGCAAAAGGAGGCAAGTGTTACAGACCAGATGAATAATGAATATGAGGAACTCGGGAGTAGGTGGACGAAGAAGAGAGAGTGAGTGGAAGTGTCGCCTGTTTTGGGTGCATCGTTCCTTGGTCTCAGAAACGTTGCGTTACGTAGAGACGTCAAGAGTATTACGTCGTCTGTAAGCCAGGCGGAATGTTTGTAGGAACTTTGACTGATGAAGTGGAAACACTATCCCTGCTCCTTCTTCACATGCAGCTGTTTGCTTGCCATCAGCTGTCTGGTGCGCCAATGATAGATTCTTTTGTCCTGATGAAGTCTCCAACCTCAAGATATTTTCACCTGCTCAAAGTGCAGTCGGAGACCTATTCCCCAGCTATTTTACCCGTATGACCGGAGCACAAAATTGGGAAGGTGTGTACCTGGTGCTTCACGAGTGAGAATCAAGTAGCATCAATGGCAATACTGCTCCTGCTTCATGCAAGGCGGGTGCTCAATAATTTAACCACTGAATCCACCAGCCTGCTTCATGACTCTTCGCAAATTCAGCCTGGACTCGGAGAGAAATTGTCTTGCACGATATGATCCCCAATACTTGACTGCAGGCAATGCCTGAGACATCACCTGTCCAGTGGGTCCCCAGTGAACATGGTAAACGCAAGAACATTGGTGGGAAAGTAAACAGAATACAAAACATCAGGAAACCTAACAAAGGAAATGCAACCACATCTTGCTGGAGACAGTTGGTAATAGATACTGAATAAGAGGGCTCCTCAAATGCTACTTGCGTTGTAATGCAAGAAATCTGTAGAGGTGGCCTTTACGAGTATTCGAGTTCAATTAAAGGCTTTGTGTGGAGCCTATCCTTTACCAATAAATTCTAAAAAGTGCTCCAGGCAACACTTGAAGCCGACTTGGGCAGCACATGCAAACCTCGTCAATAATGTCAGTGGGCCCTTAACGTCACTGGCAGTACCTCATCTGGGAGATAACTGGCAACTAGCGCTTGGGTCATGTCTGCCACCTCTTCACTGCTCGAACGCCAATTACTCCCAGCTTCCCACGCTATGTGCCCCTTTTTCTTCCTCGCTTTTTGGCACATCACAAATGGTTGCACGAAGGAAAGCCTTGCACGACAAAAGCACCTTTCCAACAACTGACTTCAGAAATCTCACCGTGGGTCAACATGGTCATGAAGAAAAGCTTCTTCAACCATCGTTAAAAGTTCAGCACCCAGTTTCACAACCACCATAGCGCAGCCAGCTTTAAAATAAATATGTCTCGGAGTGTAGTGCTACGAAATGCTAAATGTAGCCAATGACTGGCTGTAAAAAACGATGTTTGGAGGCTACACATCAGACAAGCTGTGCTTTTTTTGCAAAATAGGAAGCCCTCAAATATCTCTCCTTGGCTGGAACCTAGCCCCGAAGGAAAGCTTTCTTGGACTTCTTGCACAGAAAAATGATATTTCGTTGCATAACAGGTCAGTCAGGTGGCACAGGACGTGTCTAGTTTGGACTGAAAGACACATGCAAACTTCTTGCATACTGATGATAGCACAAGATGATCAGTTCAGTCTGGAAGCTCAAGGGTGAGCCAATGAGATTGATCACTCACTTTAGTGCCACAGTAGAGAGAGCCAGCAATGAAAAACAGTGAGGTTTCAGACAAACACTGCAGAGCTGTCATAAAAGGAAATATTTTCAGTGTAAAGAAGTTTATTATACCAGCTCTAAAACACCACTGGAAAAATGATAACAGTTCATGAATGAAACTGCATCTGGATATAAGCAACAGACACCACGATTATCAACAGTCAGCAACACACATCCCCACTGCTGGCATGACATACGTCCAGCTACCTAGATCTCCTGCACACCAAACGAAATCAGGCGGAGCACAGCAATGCAATCTCTAAAATACATGAAGCACTCTACAAAACTCGAATTCTTCATCTGATGTTGAAAACCGCAACACTTCTAAAGGAAACTGCGGATCAACAACGTCCAACCAATGGCACAGGCCCTGCTACACCTACGAAACAAAGGGGACGCAGAAACTGAACAAGTGTGCCACCCGATGTCACAGAACCAGTGCGAGGACTTGGGTGTAGCTTATTGTAGCCATTCCCAACAGCAGTGATAGCCTCCGGCTCTGCATGAACTTGAGGCAAGCCAACAAAGCCACCTGAAGATCGATACCCAATGCCAATGGTTCAAACAACAGGACCTAATTCTGTGGTATCATCAGCAGGAACTTTGAACAAGCTTCCTGGGGCATAACCTTCACCAGATATTGTAGACAACAGAGGCTCAAATGTTTGTGGGAGTACTCCATGCAACACGAAGGCAGGCAAGTGGTCAAGTAGTGAGAAGAAGCAAGCAATGTTTCAGAAAACATTACTGCATATAGCAAGGATATGTCACAAGCTACCTCACATATAGAGCGAAGTTATGGGATCTCTTGCCTCACATATAGAGCGGAACTAGCGGGAGAGCATGCTTCGACAAGACGCTCTGGGGCAGCGACGGGCAAGAGCACATCCTTGCTGGTCGGGCCGCAGTACAACCAGAAGAGAGTATAAAATGGCAGACCGGAGTATGCTGCAGCAGTGTGCCCTGGGAAGATTCAGTCGTCTGGGCCTCTCTCGTGGCTGCTTGCTCCAGGAAAGTGTCTTGTTTTTTTCACCAACTTGTCGTCCCCTCTCCCGGTACGGCCGCCGCTACCGACCAACTCTGCAACTATGATACCTCATTAGATAAGAAGGCTGTGGGAATCCCTTTTGCTACAGGCTTTCGGTTAATTGAATATTCTTTTCGCCTTTGTTTAAACCTTCATCTGGCTTAGTATTTTAAGCTGTGTTTTTGTGTAACTCTCGCCCTTACTATCTCTGGAATTCTTGCTTTGTTATTTTATAGTCTTCTTTATCGCAGTGTTTGTTCATTGTCGGTTTTTTTTCTTGTCATTTACAGAGTCGTTTTTTATTACTATCATGTCCTGGCGTTTTATTTCTTTTATGCAGTGTAATTTGGACTACTACCTATAAATGTTCCCATTGTGTGTTGAAAAAAGTGACGCATAAATTTATTCCTTGATCACACACCAACACATGCACTTCACTGGTTAATCGGCCTAACTTAACTGTGTTCTCAAACCTCATAGAGGGACGACGGGTAACCGTAAAGGGAATACCGCGCCTCTGTTAATCGTTAAGGCGGGGTTTGTGACAATATAGAATAGACCAAAACTGCAGAAAAGGTATTACATATGCTAAAAAATTACAAACATTACAAAAAGGTCAATGAGCTGCAAGGGTTCATCGGATTTGCCAACTTTAATAAGAATTCGTGGCACAGCCTGCATACTCTAATGCAGTGAAAAAATTGCTCCCCCCCCCCTCAAAAGTAATTGCACGAGTGCACTCAATTCTGCTTAGGTGCAGTAGTGTGAAAGCATTGCAAATTATGTCGCACTGCTTAAATTGGTCCGACATTACGCTAGCAAACCTTGGCCGCACTCGTCCAGATGACGTATGTGTATGCCATATTTCAGTTCAGTTCAGGCGTTCAGTCGTGTCCGACTCTTCGTGACCCTATGGACCATGTCACGCCACGCTTTCCGGTCTCTCACTATCTTCTACCTAGGTTAAATGAAGGAGTGGTGCAGATGGAACTTCGTGAAGATGACAATGCTCGCCGCACAGCTGAACAGAATGTTGTAGTTTGAACTTGATGAAAAGAACGATGCTTACTGCACAGAATGAGAGTGTGTTGCAAAGTGCATTGCTCGTATCGTAGACAGGGAATGCCTCAGCCCACACAACCAAAGCAGAAGCCAGTGGAGGCCGCTGGGAACCGTCAAAGCCGACAGCCCACCATCACACACCCACGTAGCTGGTCGGAATGCTCTGCCCCAAGGCAGGTGACCTCTTCCCCTTGTATAAGTGCTCCCTTCTTCTTCTCTCCTTGCAAATTTCATCGTGGTCTTTTTGTGTAAAGCTGCAAATGTTTCAGTTATGTCCCGTCTTCCTGGTGCTCTGTTCTATATTGCCTTTTGTTTTCTTTTGACTATCCTGCATAGATGAATAAAATGTAAACACCAACGCTGGAAAAAGCGACCATGAAAAGAAGTCACAGAAGAGGAGATATGCAGATAGAAAAGCGACAGATAAAACTACAAACATATTCACAAATCTCAACGAAACAAGATAACATGCCAAGCTGTCGACAAAGTTCAGGCCCCAGGCTCCAGAAATTGCAAGAGAACAAGTTAAAAGCATCCTTATCAACAGTGTCAAATGAATGAATTATGAAAGAAGCTCCTCGCTCTATAAAATGCCAGAGGGATAAATATTAGAACAGGCAATGACAAGGTCTCCCCGCCCGACTAAGTGATTCCTGCGGTACAGGCCTCAAAATGAGAAGCAGTGGCTACCGTAGCTGGCAGAATTCGCGTACATATATTTACTGTGAAAGATACAGCTGATAATCAAGGAATAGGGGATTATGTCCAGGCATGACAGCTGGTGATAGCCGAGACAGCTAAAGTAAGGCTTTTAGAGCATTCGCTCTACTCCTCCCATGCACAAACCTCAAAGGGAATGCAATGTTGACTATGAACTCTCACGCTGTGCAGCAAACAATGTCATCTTTATAGCTCAGACATGAGAGCACTATGCTATCGCCACAACCTATCACACCTCGTAGTAAAACTAAAACACACTCTCGCACTGTACAGTAAACATTGATTCCATCAAATTCTAACTGCAAGACATTTTCGTGCACTACAATGATCATCGTCTTAATGTTTCATCTACTCCTTCTCCTTCATTAAACTTACGGAAATACACCATGCACATACGCCACCTCACTAAAGACAGAGGCTGCAACCGTGCCAGATAGCCTGCCGAGACCACTGAACAAAGAGAAGCCAGACTAGCCCATTGCCAAAAAGCTGAGCAAGAGTGCAAGCGAGCCAAGATCGAAGCGGTAGCAGCAACTGTGACTGCAACCAATGGCTAACGCGTCCTTGAACCAAATTTCATAACTTTTTGAAAATATGCAGTGCTGCCCCTACACTTTGGAAAACACACCTCAAAGGGACCAGCTATTACTGCAGCTTGGAAATAAGAAATGTGACACTCTGCAAGCATATTAGACTGTAAATAAATTCAAATTAATAATTCAGATCAGCAAATGCAAGAACTAAAGTCGTGGTTTGATCTGTGCTTCACCTGTATTACTCCACTGCTGGAATGGATGTATTCTGCGATCTGTTGTCCTGTATTCATGACTAGGAGTATCAATAAACAAACCTTCAAGCACTAATTTCATTGAGTCAGTCATGAGCACTCACACACTCGGTATCAATCAAAGCACAGAATGCTTGTGCTGCCTCGGCACAAGCATTCTATGTTTTGATTTTAATTTTTTTCCTATAAAATTCCATTCCAAATAAATGAATGTTTATGGTAGATGCTTGGAAGCATGTGCCCGAGCAGACTTGGCGATGCTTAGCATTGTCCTCCATTCTGACTTGTTTTTGGATGTGTATATTTTTTTTATACGAATTGAACTTTCTCCCCAGGTTTGATTTTTCACTAGCTAACAGCTCTACACCTTTCTTGCTTACACATCTACAACTTCTGGCACTTTAGAGAAATGCGATGCCTGTTCTTAAACAGTGCCACAAAACAGACACTCGACAAAGTGCATAACTTGGCGTTCGTAAAATAGCACTCTCTATTTTTCCACCTTAAAAGTACCGCATTTCCATGCACCACTCGAGGCAGTGCGCCTGGCACACGTGATAAAGTTTAGAAGCCAGCATGCAGTGAAGCGAAAATCACCTGAGATTAAAGGAAGGGTGCCTGAATCCCATGTAGCTCGCCGACGGAAATTGACGACGAACCCGGTAAACGACGCAGGCTGGCAGCACCACCCTGTTGCCTTCGCCCAGCCTGCCCCAAATCCACTTGGTAAAGAAGCGGTAGGCTATGAATCGGTGCTGCCTGAAAATACCACGCTTTAAAGTAAACGGATCATACACACACAAGAAAAAATAAAAAATAAATAACAATGCGAATCTGTGACCCGACGCTTCCGCACTACCTACTTGTTCACATCTCCGTCTCCATCGATATTCGCCCCCTCCTCCTCTAGTGCAATGTGCACAGCCCGAAGAACTTCGGGCGTTAGGCACACGCTTTGGAACGCTGGGTGGCTCGTAATGCAGCCGCCGTCCTGCTGGCGCAGCACCAGCACCTCCGGCATGCTGCGGCAGCACACATCTTCTTCAGGTGTGGGCATGCGTTCGCAGCGGCCGCAGCGGCACCTGCGCATAAGTAAAATGTGAAAAGGCCCCGAAGCAAACACGAAACAACATTTCGTGAAATAAGAAAGTTGTAATAACTTATACGCAGAGGCGCGCGCGCCACGGAACGCACCATGGTAGGCCGTCGTCTCCGTCGCCAGCGGGTGGTTCAGAAGGGCCAGTCGATGGCGTGCTGCTGTCACTGCTGTCGTCGCTGTCTAGCGGATTACGAAACGGTGTGTAATCGTATGGATGGAAGTCCAGCTCGGCGGCGGATTCACGCAGCGAAGCTTCCAGCTCGGGATCTATGCGATCCATGGCGACCGACACGCGAACCGCAAAATCGAAGGGGAAGAAATCGGAGCACCACCAGAAGTAAACAAACCGAGAGTCGGTGGCGTCACTTCGTGACGCTTATGGGCGGGGCGTCGGCCCAGACATTTTCTCTTTTTTTGGCCGGCGCATCGGCGTGTATGAGTTGAGGGTAACAGCGACGGGAGAGGAGGAGCGTCATTTTTAATATGGAATATCTGCGTTATTAAAGATGTTAACCTAAAATTTTTTTGCGCTTTGCTGAATAGTGAAGGGCGCCGACCGCTCGTGCGCCTTTCTTAAGCACGGCTTCAAGCTTTTCATGGGCCCTTTAAGGTACGATAGCTCTTTATCAGATAGACACACAGATGGAGGGCTGACACAGTTTTGGCCTTCCTTATTTAAACACAGGGCTTCGACAATTTGCCTTTCTGATTGAGCCTTATTTGTTGCCAGTACACGCGTGTTCTGAAGGACTGGTGTGCAGGGTACGGGCTTTGGGTCACCGGGATGTTTTTTGATGAGGCACCGCTTGCAGTGACCAGCGAGATTTCCCCAGTGGATATAGATCCCGCGGTCAAACGATGCTCTCTCAGCCTTTCATTTAAGCATCGACCTGACTGTCCAATATAAACCTTGCCACAAGTGAGCGGGATTTCGTACATGACACCGACTTTGCGAGGGACGAACTGCGTTTGGCGCTTTTTAGCACAAATCGGGTGTCTTGCCGCACCGTTGACAAGAGGGAACAGCCGCACAAGCTTTCTGGGGGCAGTCAATACAAGATGGGCGCCGCACTTTTTTGCCAACTTTTTTTAAACGGCGCGACACGTTGTGCCCATAGGGCATAACCACAAGTCGAGTTCGCCGATTAGGATCTTCACGGTCTTGTCGCCGTCCAATTCTCACTTCTTTCAGTAGCTTTTCAGCCACAGATGTCATGGTTTTGTAAGGAAACCCAGCGTTCTTTAGGCGAAGGTTTTGCAACACCACGCTTTCAGGGATGCAACGTTGACAAGACTTGATGAGAGCAGCGCGGATGTCCTTTATGGCGATACCTCTCTTAATCAGCTTAGAATGCGCTGACTGGTAGTTAGGAATTTTTTTTTGTCCTCGGCTGATACAACCAGCAAACACGTGCCCTTTTCAAATCTTATGCATATGTCAAGGAACTGCAACCTATCGTCACTTCCGTTGTGAAGGTTAAACCCTGGCTACTGGAGTCGAACACATCAAGCACATTTCCCACCATATCTTCTTGCGAGGGGGGATACGCAGAGATCTAGATCTTGCACTTGCATAGGGGAGCTAGAATTAGATATCCCCCACCACACAAAGCCCTAACAAAGGAGGAAGCGACCGGCTGGCGCAGATTACAGACCAACTCCTTTCCTAACCTACACATACTTAATAAAATGTTCCCGCAACAATACAGAGCCACCTGCCCTTGGTGCGATGCCACACCTACACTTTATCATATCACGTGGGAATGCGAACGCAACAAAGCATTCCACCAACACGAAGACCCGAGTGCGGAGCAATGGTAGAGTCGGCTCACCAGCGGCGAGCTCGCGACCCAAAGGGCCTTAGTGCAGCACGCGACTGATGCAGCACGACTCAGTGGAGCCTTGGAATAGGGGTCCACCCTTTCTGACGAGAAGCCTCAAGTCACCAGTGCCAGAGAAGACGACGGAGACTTCACAACCGCGAAACCCTTGAAACATCCAATAAAGTTTTCACTCACTGACTCACTCTATTGTCAAACATTTCAAGATTCATTACCTCAAGATAGTCGTCAACATATCTAGAAATGCGTTTTACTTTGTCAGTGTTTATTCGCGCAATAATACGTTGGTCAAAAAGGGCTAAACAAATATATCACTAAGTGCTGGGACGATGTAGGAACGAATCCATATGCCGTCCTTCTGAACATATTCCGCACCTTCATGCTTAACAAGAGTCGATGAAAGATAAAACGATACAAGGTTTAAAAAGCTATCTATTTACATCCCAATATCATTCCAGAATGCAACTGGAGTGCCATTTTCAATGCGGTCGCGCAAAGAAGCCATGATATGTCCTTGTGGTACAGAATAAAAAAGGTTTTTTATGTCTACGGAAAAAGCAAAATTGAACTGCAAAGATTCTTTGTGAGTCTTAAGATAATTTACTAGCGCATTGGAGTTAGAAATCAAAAAAGGGTCCTTCACTTTCAGGAGACTTAATTTCGCTTGCAAGAATCTAGAAAGAACGCCTTGCCATGATCCCCTTTCTGCGACAATTGTCCTCAGCGGTACATCATCTTCATGCGTTTTCGAGGTGAAGAAAACGCCGAGTGCCGTTTCCTTGCTGTCCCCAATCTTCTTGCCCAAGTTTTCCGATCCCATCTCTCTACACAACCTTAACGCCTGTCTTTTTGCTTTGTGGCTCGTCATAGTCGGGGTAATGTAAATTTTTAGTTATTGCCCAATTTATCTTTCCTTCGTACAGATTGTTTACATGAACATAAAACTACCTTCCTTATCTGCTACTAGTAGCTTAAGATTGTTCGTGCGTAGGTATTGAACAGCATCTTGACGCGGCCACTCACACTGTTTTCAGTTATTTTCTTTTTCAGAAGACATTCGACGCCTTCGGAAATGTACCTTCTCTTGTCTTCTTCGTCGGCTTTACATGAAATCCTTTTTACAACGGACAGTAGCTCCACCGAAGTCATCCTGGGCTCTGTACAGAACTTGGGGCCGAAGCTGAGCACCTTTTCCACTTCCTTGGGTACTGACGTGTCGAGGCATAAAACCTGGCCTTGCTTTCATGAATTCTGTTGTTTTGTCCTATTCCACTCGCACAGTTGGGAAGCACTTGTGGCCCACAGGTACTCCCAAACCCCGTACCCTGCACACCAATCCTTCAGAACACGCGTGTACTGGCAACAAATAAGGCTTAGTCAGAAAGGGAAATTGTCGAAGCCCTGTGTAGAAATAAGGAAAGCCAAAACTGTGTCAGTACTCCATCTCTGTATCTATCTGATAAAGAGCTATCGTACCTTAAATGTGGCACCCTCACTACGCACGTGTGATGTTCAATTTGAGATCGTATATATGACATGTTGCTTCAATAAACGACAGTTGAAGACTAGCGTCCGTCCTGTTCTTAAGTGTTCCTCCTTCGTCTAATGTCCTTTGTGTGTTAATGAAGCGCTAAAAAATATGATTTCAAATGCTTTCCAATTCGCCCAAGTTTCCGCCTTAATAAGAAATCTAATGGGCAAGACACTACCTCGACTGCTATGAGTGCACAGAACAAAGAGCAAGCCTCCCATTGCGCAGCAAGCACCACTTACGATAAGTGATCCTATTACGTCATCGATGTCGATGTTATATTTCTCCAATGTTCCCTGTGAAAGGCGAGAAAAACATCATGTGATTAATGGAGAGCTCGTTATTTATTTCGTCCTCCGAAATTCCAGAAAGATTGAGTTCGGTATTTCATAATACATTTGCACTGAATGTAACAAAAAGCAAGAATTTTTGTTAAACACGAAAGGAGCATCACGACGTAGAGTGTAGATTCGATAGCACAAAAGCAATGCAAATAAAGACCTAATGCCACAGAAATAGAAAATGAAAGATGGTCAAACTCGACGAAGTGAATGGAAAGTGAAGACCAAACAAAACAACTAGAATATTATTCAGCGAAATGAAAAAACAAAAACAAAATTGTCGGCGAAAGTAATTGGGTCAACTGGTAACAGGTTCCAATGAAGACACAATTTTTGGTGCAAATTAATTCGCATATGTCATTGCGTTTTGGCGAGGTAAGCATCGTTGTATGCTGAATACACCGCCATGTTGCAGCAGGCAATTCTGCCTGCGAAAGTCATGATATAATTTGGTCGTTATAGTAAAATCCCTAATGAAATAGGCACATATGAAAAATCTTACGACGAACAACAACAAATAATTGTATACACAATGATACGTGTCAGTGGCTCCTGCAGAGTGATACTGCTAATTGGAAATGCATCGAACTCCCGGGTTTTGCACTCAGAGCACGCTGTGAAACGATACATGGTCGCATTCTAATATGGAACAGGCATATTCAAGATTGCGTCAGGCATGCGTAACTTATAAATATTATTTAGTAGCCGCAATACAAGCAAGTGTATTTGTTTATCATGTCAACGCGTGATTTTATTATGTAACTCTTTTGGGTCTCTCAAATAGTTTATTTATATTGCGCACTTCAAGGTACTGTGCAGCTACATCCCAGTGATCCTTAGAATATTGAATAAGGATAGGGTACTTGGTTGCCGAACTTTTTATGTTACATTTCGCCATGCTCAGTTTCTTTTTTGGTGAATGCCACCAAGTGGGACATTGTATTACATAGTTTTACTTAACGTAATACAGGTATGCGCATTATATCTAACAGGGTATATTACGCAACCATCGGTAAAAAGAGAGGTTAAACTACAAATATTGAGGGTTATAATTAACATCGCCAACGAAACGTTATGCAGTGTTACGTTTCTCCACCGAGAAGTGGGACAGCTGACGCGACCACCGC
>JAJIZL010124712.1:273922-285080 GCA_023969395.1 Amblyomma maculatum
TGGGGTGGCGGGAATATATCATATGAAGAGGGGCTTATTGGGAAGTCCGAATAACTGAAGTCGGCGACCAGTGACGCAAGAAAATCGAGTTGCAAAGCACAATATTGTATCCAAAAAAAAGAGCTTAAGCGTTAAGTGAGAGCGACAGCTGTTGTTCTTACTGTCATAAAAATGCGTTCGGAGAAAAACCCAGAAGCCTTTATCATTCTTGGTGTCGGCGCAGTGTCATCTTCTTCATCACACACATTACCTGACTATGTCACACGTTAATAGAAGAAAGTTTTTGTCGTTGATATAAACCTAAAGTAGCTTAGCTTTTCTTTTCCAAAAAATTATATCTGATTTTATAGATTAAGCTTGCTTCTTCTGTTTTAAACTTGGTTTATAGGTTTTAGGTACCAAAAGTGACACATGTTATCAGGGACGCCGCAGTGGAGGACACTGGTAATTTTGACCACCTTGGTTCTTTAACCTGCACTGACATCGCACAGCACACAGGCGCCTTGCCTTTCACATCTATCGAAAAGCGGCTCCCACGGCCCTTTTTTTTAAACTGCTTTAATATAAAAATATACACAACCGACGGAGCCGCTATATATATAGTGGGGCTGCCATCGGCAGGACTACTACAGACCAAAAATTGATTGGATTCTACAATAGATATCACCAGTTGTGTGTGGCTTATTTACATCAAAAAGATATTGTCATTGTAATAATCTGCGCGCTGCTTAATGCTTAATTGGCACTTCAAGTTGACAAAGACGACGAAGCAGCCTTCCTGCCCTTGTGGATATAGTGTGACCATGACAACAATATATCGTATCCTGATAACATGGTTTTCAGAGCCCATCTACTATGATGAAAAACAATACTGAATATAATTGAATTTTAAATTGTTCCGTTTCTCTGTGCCAAAGATGAGTATTTGTTAATGTTAGAAATGGACTTTGAAATAAGCACAAAGTGTATCTAAACAGAGCAGTAGACTGTACATCTAATGCCTAAGAGGCAATAGCTACCAGTGCGTCGTGCTCGTGGGGCAGAGCGGCATCTCCGATACCATCTGATCGAGTAACATCGCTGGCTCCGGTCGCTGCCACATGCCAGTATCACCATGGCACTTTTTGCTAACGGTGCGTCTTTAACTCTTACTTTTCTAAGTGTTAAAGGTACACATTCGTGTACAGTTGTGGTAGCAGAATAGGTACACATCCACACAACATACGTAATAATACCGCTTGTTCGCAACATGGACAAGCTTGACCGACTTTGCCTTGTCGGCAGAGTGGTTGGTTTGTAAGCGAGAGGGCGTTGGGACCGATACATCCTATTCGTGGTTCCAAAAAAGCTACTAGTCTGGCAATATATCGCAACAAGTTTTATATTTTTTAATTTTTATTTATTTGAATTTTGGTTTCAAATTACATCCGAACCTAGCGTGAGGAGGTATAAGACATTATAGAATGCTTGAGTGGCGCCCGCCTTTCAATATAACAACAAAAAGTAACCAAAACATTAAAAGACATCGGCAGCACAATGATATCACAAAACCTTAAGTAGAAATATTATGCAAACAACACAAAACATAACGACTGTTGTCATACACAGGTTCGTAGAGGCGCTTTCACCAGGCGGTGTGCTTCGTCTTCTAGGCTTTGGCAAATCCTCAAATGCCCCTTTACTCCTGTGAGCATTCTCCATCACTGTACGGGAAATCTTAGTAACGTGCCCAAAGCAGCCCCAGGCGGTACTGGCATAAATGAAATGGCCTTATTTTGCACCACTGTTGCGAACGTAGCGTAGAAAACGATGTATTTATGTAGTCTTCTTGTGGCGTTTTTATTTTTCAGAGTTGCAACGGGCGAAATGCGGAACCATACGAATGAGTTTCTTTTTTTTTTTTTTTTTCAGAAAGGCAGTAGGACAAGAGTGCGGGCTAAGTATCGTTCCATTATGTATTTATACCAGCGCATCACAGCAAACGGCAAGAGGCCACACAAGCGTTGAACTTTCAACTGACATTTAGTGGCGTTAAATACTACTTATTCACTGGTTTCCAAACAAAATTATGAAAATTTCTGACCTTTTCACTTCTGAAACGAGCGGCTCTACATTTGCTAAAGCGGTCAAAGGAGCACTAACACAGCTTTCATGCAGACGGGCTCTCTCGGCATCGTTAATAATCAAAGATCAAGCTTCCGCGAATGAAAAATAGTGAGCCTCAGACCGTTCTAGCTGTTAAGTAATCAGCAGGTAAATGGACCAGATAGTGCTTTAGATTGTGGAAGCTGCCGAAATAGCTGTTCTGCATGAAACCTGCTTTAGTGCACCTTCTATCGCTTCAACAGGGTTTATATTTTTGCTCATATCAAACGCTAAGCACATCTCTTAATGTTATTGAAAAATTAGGATATAGTAGCATTTCACCCATTAAATGCCTTTTGGAAGTTGAACGATTGTGTGCCCTCATGTTTTATTCGCGTCTTTAGCTGTGTTGTGCTAGTATAACACACTATTTTGAAAAAACACCATGCGTTCTTTAAACGATGCCGTCAGCTTGTGTGAACAGCTGCCGCTACGGTTAAAAGAGCAACAACTTGTTGCGTTCTAATTTGCCGTCTCCCTCAGCGCTACGACAGACGGGGAGACAAACTACCCAGAGAAAGGAAGTTGGTGACATTTGATGTCACTCCCGAAATGTGACCTTTATTTTTTAGAAATATTTCGCCACCATGGCCATTGTTCCATATGATGCGCCTTGCTGAACGTGGAAGCTGTGCGTTACAAGCTACCTACGCTCAACCCTGCAAATGTTTTGGAAATATTGTAAAGAAGTGTCTTGTATCGAAAGCAGTAGTTCACCTTGCGAGATTTCTCTCTCGATATTATGGAAGGGGACGAGCAGCTTGGTGATAACATTTCCTTATTAGAGATAGTAGCGGAGCATAATGTAAACTGAAGAATAGAACCAATACAAAATAGGGAAACTGGGAGTAAAATTTCTAGGAGGCCTTTGGACCACTAAACTGTGATGAGGCGAAAGCTTCTATTGCGCGGTGGTCCGATTCCCTCCACTGCGGTACTTCTTTTTTTATTTTTCCACCCCCACCTTCCTCCTTTACCTCCTCGAAGGCGTCCGCGAAGATTTGTGACACATTCAGAACTTTTTTCTTTTCTCTAAACCAATTTGTAACGCCGCTGATGCCTGCTGTACTGTATCTGCTTCTGTATGCTCTGTGATGCGGCGTTCGAGTAAGCGCCAAATAAAAATCTCCACATCGATGCTTGAATCGGACGCCCGGCAGGGTCAGCTTCGTATATGCGAGAATCTTCTGGAGACATCATGAATGGATGTGACGTCACTATGAGGTCAGTTCTTATTAGACATGGACAGATATGACGTCATGTTGAAGTCATATCTGGTCATGATGTCACTAGGTGATGGCGTCAGAGTCACAGTTATTATCTATCATTATCATCATCACTGTGACTATAACTAACTGCCACTATCATTATCGGGGACTATCTGCAACTTGTAACGGCGGTGCTCTCGATGGCAATCGCGCTGGCATGACGCTAGACAAGAACAAAGAGAAGTTCTCACGTATCTCAGGATGATTGAGAGATTTAGTGTGACCGCACGGATGACATTATGAACTATTAAAGGCTTTCGCTTTAATACAAAGGAGTGCGCGGCGTGTTCGCAGTCAAAGGAAACGGTGCAGTAGTAGCTGCTCGCTCAAGTACCGGGAAGGAAGCCTTTGATGCCAGATCATAGCAGATTGTGGCAAGCTCTCCAAGAGATGGGATTTCCAATTCCCCTCATCTGTCTCCTCAGGAACCTGTATGAAGGGCAAGAGGCCACAGTCAGAACTGGGCATGGTCTTACTGATTGGTTTCCGATTGAGAAAGCAGTGAGGCAAGGCTGCATACTGTCGCCCTGCCTCTTTAACCTATATGCAGAGTGCATCATGAGGAAGGCCGGTCTGAACGAGTCTTCAGCTGGAGTGAAAATTGCTGAAAAACGTATTGTGGAAGAAGGCTAGGTCAAGACGGCGAGGTCGTGGCGGCAAGGACAGCGAAGCTTTGTCTAGCGTTTTAATCCGGTCACCAACCCAGGCACGCGCCGGAGCCGGCGCCGCGGACGATGATGATGGTATGTACAAATGAAAGAAGATGATGATGGCATGTACAAATGAAAGAAGGTCCACAGAAGGCTCACACAATCTGCCCGGCGGGTCGGAAGCGGCCAGCCTGGCCGCTCCAAACTAACCGATGTACCGCGGCGCACAAACGGTTTCAAGCGAGAGACATGAACAATTTCAGTTCCACGGTGGCGTCGATCGGCTGGGGGATCAGCAAGCGTGACTTTGTAGTTAACTGGAGAAGTTTGGCTGATGATCTTTTAGGGACCAAGGTAGCGGTGGTGGAATTTGTCACTAAGGCCAGGGGTGCGCAGTGGAGTATAAAGCAGTACTTCGTCACCGGGACGATAAGAGACCACGCGATGCGTAGAATCGTAGCGGCTCTTGCGGTCTTCCTGGCACGCTGCTGTGTTGAGGCGGGCAAGATGACGGCATCTGGCCACACGAGATAAGAACTGGGTAGGTACCGATGTGGAGTTGTCGGGCGTGGAGAAGAAGGAAGCAACAAGAATTGTAGTGGGAGGACGGCCATAAACGTGGAAAAATGGAGAATAACCGGTAGTCCGCTGTACTGCAGTGTTATAGGCGAAAGTGACGAATGGTAAATAGTGTCCCCATTTCGATGATTCGGTGTGATATACATGGAGATCATATCCGATAAGGTGCGGTGAAATCGCTCAGTCAGCCCGTTAGTCCGGGGATGGTAGCTCGAGGTTGTCTTATGAGGGTGGATGACGCGTAAAGAACTTCGGCAACGACTGTCGATAAGAAGGCCGTCTCGCGGTCACTTAGGAGTACCCGAGGAGCGCCATGACGCAATACAATTGATTGCAAAAAGAAATTTGCTACTTCTTGAGCGGAACCGGTCGGTACAGGTGCTGTCTCAGCGTAGCGTGTAAGGTGGTCGACAGCTGTTATAATCCAATGGTTACCCCCATCGGAGAGAGGTAGGGGACTATATAAATCGATGCCGACTACGTCGAATGGCGTGGCGGGACAGGGAACAGGTAGAAGGCCAGCGGGTGAAGAAGTCCGCCGTTTGCGACGTTGGCATAGAGGGCAGGATGCGACGTATTTGGCAACGCTGGAAGATAGGCCGGGCCAAAAGAATCGTTTTTTTCACGCGGTCGTAGGTTTTGTCAACACCAAGGTGACCTGCAGTAGCGTAATCGTGGAGAGCCGCCAGTATACGTTGACGAAGCACACGCGGCACGACTGGTATCCAGCGAGTTCCATCAGGGCAATACACGAAGCGGAGTAGGATGCCATCTTCGAGCTTGAAATTGCGAAGTTGTCGGCGAAGCCAAGCATTGGGTGGGTCCGAAGCGCCAGTAAGGCGGTCGATGATGGGACGGCAGTAGGCATCGGCTAATTGCTGTGAGCGGAGAGCGTGTTTGTTCTCTGAGTCGTCAAATGAAACTGTTGTGATATACGTCGGGGAAAGAGATGGTCGGCTGTGGTCATAGGTGGAAATGCATTGGGAAGAAAAACAGCAAGCCGATTCCGAAAGTGGACAGCGAGAAAGAGCGTCGGCGTCTTGGTGTTGGCGACCCGATTTATAAATGACGTCAAAATTGTATTCTTGCAGGCGTAGAATCCAACGGCCAAGTCGGCCTGTCAAATTTTTGAGCGAAGACAACCACCAAAGAGCATGGTGATCGGTCACAACTGTGAAGTGCCGACCGTATAGGTAAGGGCGAAACTTTTGGACAGCCCAGACGATGGCAAGGCACTCCTGTTCGGTAATAGTGTAGTTTTTCTCAGCTGGAGTCATAGTCCGACTGGCGAAGGCAATCACTTTCTCACGCGAAGTTGCATCACGCTGCAGAAGTACAGCGCCAAGACCGATACCACTGGCATCAGTGTGCAGGATGGTTGGAGCGCTGTCACTGAAGTGGCCAAGAACAGGGTCTGATGTGAGGGCGTGCTTCAGGTTATTAAAAGCAGCTTCGCACTGTTCAGTCCACACGAAAGGGCTGCGTGCTTTAAGTAGTTGATGAAGTGGAGCAGCAATACTTGCAAAAAGCTTTATAAAACGCCGGAAATAAGACGCCAGGCCGAGAAAACTACGCAATCCTGTAGTCCGTTGTGGACGAGCAAATTTCAAGACCGCGATGATTTTTTCAGGGTCTGGACGAATGCCGTCATGGCTGACTAGATGTCCCAATATTTTAATTTCCTTCTGGCCAAAGTGGCACTTCTTGGTGTTGAGCTGAAGGCCCGCTGAAGCGAGACAAGTCAGGACCTCATTCAGGCGCGTGAGATGGTCGTTAAAAGTTGACGAAAAGATGACAATGTCATCCAAGTAACATAAACAGGTTCTCCATTTTAGGCCACGAAGCACAGTATCGATCATCCTTTCAAATGTCGCTGGTGCGCTACAAAGTCCGAAAGGCATAACATTAAATTCGTAAAGGCCATCGGGAGTTGCGAAAGCGGTTTTTTCTTTATCGTCCTCGTGCATAGGTATTTGCCAATAACCTGAGCGGAGGTCCAAAGTCGAGAAATATTCGGCGCCTTGGAGAGAGTCAAGGGCGTCATCAATTCTTGGCATTGGGTATACATCTTTGCGGGTAATTTTGTTGAGTGCGCGGTAATCAACACAAAAGCGTACCGAGCCGTCCTTTTTTTTAACTAACACTACTGGGGAGGACCATGGACTTGTTGAGGGACGAATAATATTGCGATGGAGCATGTCATTTACATTTTCTTCCATTTCTTTTCGCTCAGAGAGGGAAACCCGATAAGGCCGTCGGCGAACAATAGAGTTACCTTCAGTAATGATGCGATGGTGCGCAACACTAGTCCGTCCCAGTGGTGGGGAAGTGGCATCAAAAATGGCTTGGTGTTGTCGAAGCAATGTCAGCAGTTCTTGGCGTTGGTTCGGCGTAAGGTTAGGATTAATAGTCTTTGTGAGAACAGAAAGAGAGACGTCTGTCGAAACACGGTGCTGAGGCTGAGGGGCGGGAAGCACCATCAAGGACAAAGGTTGAACATCCACCTTGCAGGGGAGAGAAGTTCCTTTTCGGAGCACGAGGGATTCACGTGAAGTGTTAGTGGCCGCTACTGTCGCTGAGCCGTTGCAGAACCTCACAAGACTAGACAGGAAGGCGATACCGCGTTCAAGATGACGATAAGATGGTGCGATGAGTACGTCCCCGTCAGCGATGTGGTCAGGAACAACGGTAAGCAGTTTTTCGCACTGAGGAGGCAGAACAGTATCAGTGGCGGCAACGAGGGGATGATGTCGTTCAGAAACTTCAGATGAAAAATCGCTGTCTGTCATATGAATAACACGGTCGCCACAAGAAATTAACGCCGAAGCAGTTGACAAAAAATCCCATCCAAAAATCATCAGGTGCGCACATGGAGAGAGCACAGCAAACTGCACATGATGGCGGACGCCGTCAATAACAACTCGTACGGTGCACTTTGCTAAAGGACGCAAAGGGACGTCATTGGCTCCACGGAGTTCAGGCCCGTCATATGCTGTCGTACCTTTCGCAAACGGTAGCACAAATCAGCGTGAATGATAGAAATTGCAGCCCCTGTATCAATCAATGCTTCGACCGGTAATCCTTCAGCGAAACCAAAAATCACATTATACGGGCGATCTGGAGGACTTTTGGTAAGTTCGCAGACTGTAGTTTGACCTCCGGAAACTGCAATGCTTAGTTTTCCGGATGGCGGACAGGGAGGGTTGTTGCGGGTCGGAGAGGGGAAACTGAGCGGCGGTATGGGAATAGGGACCGACGTCGGGATGCATGGGTTCCACGAGGCTCAGACGAGGATTCTGGAGGTGGGGATGATCTTCGAGGTGGGCTGGAAATAGGAGGTCGTCGCTGATAATATGAGGGTACGTCACTTTCGAAGGCGTCATAACCACGCCGCTCGTTCTGAATACGGCGACGGCAGAAGCGGGATTTATGTCCTCGTATTCCACAGTAGTAGCACACTGGGCGAGAGGGGCGCCAGGGTGCGTAATAGGGTGGCGTAGGCTGAGCCGTCGTCACGGCGTTGATGTGGTTGTAGGGCGATGCCAGTTGGGGCGGCGGAACAAAAGGAGGGGGTGATGCTGCGACGTGCGCGTAAGTCGGTGCTTGGCGGGGTGCAGGAGGGTCGGACGGCATAGGTCGCGTGATTGTTGCGAGCTCATCTTTAATGATGTTGTGTAGACCGGCGTCATTAGAAGGTACGGAAGAATGATCGCACCCGTGTCGACAGACAGGCTTGAAGGCTTGGAGCTCCTCCCGGATGATGGCTCGAATCAGTGCCCGTAGATCCAGGTCAGCATAGGTCGGGCCAGTAGCAACGCCGGGCTGCAATCGGGAGGACTGCAGCTGGTCGATGCGTTGGCAGGTCGCAATAAAGGCGTCAAACGTAGAAGGATTCTGGGCAATCAGGGTATTATAAGCCACAGAATTATTTCCTTTTAAGATGTGGTGTACGCGTTCAGGTTCCGGCATGGTGGGACTAACACGCCGGCAGAGTGCAAGTATGGCCTCTATGTAAGACGCGTAGGACTCATCGGGACCTTGGAGGCGAGAGGCGAGCTTGTTCTTCGCGACCTCAGTGCGAACTGCTGGGTCGGCGAAATATTGGCGGAACTGCTGCTTGAATGTTGTCAAGTTAGTGGTGTGGGGTTCGCGGTTAATAAACCAGGTTCTGGCGACCTCAATGAGGTAGAAAGAAACGTTCAGAAATTTTAGAGCGTCGTCCCACCGGTTGTAGTTACTGCAGCGTTCATAGGTGTCCAGCCAATCATCGACGTCTTCGTCGCGACGATCAGCGAACAGCGGCGGGTCGCGTTGTCGTGCGGGCACAGTCGGAGGGGGTGGTGCGGCCGAGGTAGAGGGTCCTGCCGATTCGTGGGTGCTCTCGGTAGATATAACGATGGTGGCAGGCGGTAAACAGCGACCGGAACGTAGCTCCAGCGAGAGGCAGGGCACAAAACAGCAAGGGGATCAATTCTCACCTCCACCACTTGTGGAAGAAGGCTAGGTCTAGATGGCGAGATCGTGGCGGCAAGGACAGCGAAGCCTTGTCTAGCGTTTTAATCCGGTCACCAACCCAGACACGCGCCGGAGCCGGCGCCGCGGGACGATGATGATGGTATATACAAATGAAAGAAGATGATGATGGCATGCACAAATGAAAGAAGGTCCACAGAAGGCTCACAGTATCAACAACCTTACATATGCGGATGATACCACCTTAATGGCAGAAAGTGAAGTGGAACTCAAGAGACTACTGATGCGCGTAAAAGAAGAGAGTGAGAAGTTTGGTCTTAAACTGAACATTTAAAAGATAAAGATCATGGCGTCTTGCCCTATCAAGTCCTGGAGCATCAAGGGACAAGAAGTGGAAGCTGTGACAGATTTTCTCTTCTTGAGCTCCAAGATTACCTCGGAAGGAGACTGCAGCCATGAAATTAGGAGACGCCTGCTTCTGGGAAAGAGAGCAATGGTTAGCCTTGACCGCCTAGTAAAGAGCAGAGACATTAGTCTGCCAACCAAGATCCGTATAACTCGTGCTATGGTGTTTCTAGTTGTGATGTATGGATGCGAGAGTTGGACTGTGAAAAGCTGACCGCCGAAGAATTGACGCATTTGAATTGTGGTGCTGGCGTACACTCTTGAGAGTTCCTTGGGCTGCCAGAAGATCAAATCAGTCAATATTGTCGACGACAAACCCTGACTGCTCATTGGAGGGTCAACTTCTAAAGTTAAAGCTCAGCTACTTTGGTCATCTGATGAGAAGAGAGGAGTCGCTGGAGAAAGATTTGCTGTTGGGAAAGGTTGAGGATCGCCGGAGAAGGGGTAGGCAGCGAACGCGATGGTTAGAAGGCATCCTCGAGGCACTGCAGATGAAGTTATGTGATGTTAGGAAGATAGTGAGAGACCGGAAAGCGTGGCGTGACATGGTCAATAGGGTCACGAAGAGCCGGACACGACTGAAAGACTGAACTGATCATTAGCAACATTCTGGAGACATTCACTACAAGCAGTCGGAATTGACAGCAACACGGCAATACACACACAGAACACCATCTGTGGCCGAGCACCGCTATCACGTGTGCTCGGCCGGTGAGTACTACAGCCTTCTTCGCTGATTGCAATTAGAGGTCCCCCTAACAGTGGGTAAAGACGCGCGATGTGCGGGTGCTGTTCGGAACGGGTGGTCCCGTTGGCGGCGACACTCGCTGCCAGGTGAGCTTTTTCCTTTATTGCCTCCATGGCCGATTATAAGCATCATTTGCTCTCTCTGATAAACCGGGCTGAGTCGTCGTAGAAATACCTTGCAATGCTGATGAAAGACATCGTCAGTTTAGGGTTTCAGGCTGCGAGCCTACTGGCCTCTTGCATTGCACCTAGACGACGCACAAACAACGTTTGGGAGTGAGGGGGGTGGAGCAATAAAATACACTGCGAGGTCATGAAACATGTCTCCGCATCTGGTAATAGTTAGAAAAGCTAGTTGACGACAATTCTCTAAGGGGGCTATACTCCCGCAAGAAACTTTGAACGGGAATGTATCTGCGGATGTTAGTTGGGAAGGTGTCACAGTCACCCACTGATTTATTCTCAAGTTTTGTGACGTCATTCGATTACATAAAATGGTCGGGTTGGCAAGCACTCCAACCTCTGGCTTCCTTTTGATATGGTCGGGTAAAATCGGAATACTGCCTTCCGTGACCATTGGATACCGCTTTAGACACACTGCCTCTCGTAATGATAAGATAAAATGAGGAATATTGTTTGCATGCTGGGTGGTCTTTCACATAATGGGGCACGTTACAGCTGTATCTGAGTGTTTGAGGGACATCAGGCACCTAAATAACAGGATGCTAATGAGCGGGTAGCAGAGGGAAAGGACGCAAACGAAGATCCGCAAGCGAAGCCGGAAACGAGAACCATCAATTTTGTCCCGTCATCTCCATAAAGGCGGAGTCTGCTCCCAATGTTTTTCTTATTCTTATTCAAGCATCCCCTCCACTTTTTTCTTTAAATATA